>VWZW01002803.1:659252-713808 GCA_013397115.1 Edolisoma coerulescens | reverse complement strand
TTTTTTTTTTTTTTGGTAAGATGTTCAAAGTAAGGATATGAGAATGAGGTATGTTTCTGGCTGTCTCATGCTGTTGCATCATCAGGCTATAATTTCAGCATAGCTTTCTGGGGTGCTGCTCTCTTATGATTTGAGACATCTGAATAGATTCTATAGGGCTAATCCACATCAGGGATTTGCCAGATTCTGGCAGAGTTAATATTTGCAGCTGAGATATGTGCATAGCCGGGTTTCTGAATTAAAAAAACACCGTGGTGGGCCATGTCTGAAGTCAACCAGTGAAACATAAAACCACCACTCCCCAGGGTTAGAACTTTATGCAACATTTTCATCCTTTGACTTTGAAAAAGCGCTATTGAAATGACTCAGCCCATGGCTAGGAAAATGGTGAGTGGCCAATTGCATCAATAGGCAGATCAATCTACCCTCCAACCACTGTCCCAGTGATGGGATTTGCATGTTAAGTCAGCATTTCCATTGCTATCCTTGTCTGCTTGTAGGGTCAAGGAAAGCAAAACTTGTTTGGAAGGCTGACCATTTATTTCTTTTCCGTTCAAGCGTGTCTCCCAAGAGCCTCTGAGCAGGCAAAAAAAAAGCATCTCTAAGTTAGAGTCAATAGTCACTTCTTTCCCTGCCTGATAGTCTTTTCCAAGAAGGAAAATAAAGAATTGTTTGGAATGCTTGTGTTCAAAATAACATATCTTGACGGTTTTCTTTACAGTTCCTCCAGTTNGATGGACAACCCAGGCAAAGGATTTAAAAAAAATTTAAAAAATACCAGTACATTTCAGAGACCTTGAAGAGGAATTTCAGTTGAGGTGATGGAAGTTCTCGGTGTATAGTGCTTCTCTAAGGCCTAACTAGATTGTCTAAAACTGTTCTGCCTGCTCTTTTTCAAAGAATGATTTCCCTTGCTGTTACAGAACAGGCAGTTTTTGCTTCCACCTTTGTAATAAAGCTTTCAGCACCTGATGGCTTTGTGCTTCGAAGCCCTCAGTGAAGTGTCAGATTACTTACAGCTCATCAAGGACCCGACCATCAGGTGGGTGCAGCTGCAGTGTGTAAATTCTTCCACTAATCTTATGGTCAATTGTATTTCAGCTAAGCAGACAGAAAAGAACTGTGTTCTCTCCCCTACCTTGAAATTTTTCAGAATGTGTGTAAGGAAACGTCAAGAAATAACTGTCAGTGTGCACAGGATCATTCTTCCCACTGAAACCTGGGAAAGACTATTAACAAGTTAAAATCTCATTTTATCAAAGAAAAAAATCACCTCTCCCATTTTGTTTTGTTTCCATGCAGTGCTACACAATCTGATACGGCTCAATAGAGTGATGAGCTATAAAATTCAGCATAAGAAAATCAGGTTTTCAACATGCAAAGCCAGGTAAATGTTCTGCAGTGATAGCTCTGAAATACTGGAGGTTCTGGGCTTGCTTCTGTGGAGGTAGTTATACTTTCTGGATCAGCAAAATCAGTGAACGGCATCTCAGCCCAGCCAACTTGAGTGTGTTCTATAAATTACCACTTAATTTTCTAATAGCATTAAGCCGCTGTTCTAAGTAGAGCTCTGCTGCTTCCTGTGAAGGAACTGGTTAATACATCCATTAGAGCTTGTGTGGAAGCCTAGCTGTGGGGTGGTGCTGTAACTGTTAAACCCCAGCTGATGAATTAATGCTTCGGAAATAAAATGCTGCTAAATTACTAAGGATGCTTTTAAAGAGTGGAAAAAAGTGAAATACGTTAAGCCATTGCTGAGGTCCTTTACTTTCTGTGACCCTGCTGCTGACAGATTTTGGGGGTACTTCAAAAGGCTTTTTGTCATTTGACATCTCTTGTGTCAGACTGCTCAGTCCAGGTGTTTGAGTTCCAGGGAATGGATGGAAGTCCACTTTTCATCCTCTGGTTTGGAAGAAGGTAAATTGTGAGATTTGAGCCTGAATTCTGCTGATAGCCCCAGGATCTTTTGAGAACTGGTTGGCTGTGTGTGATAAGCTTAAAAACAAACAACTAAAGCTTTTGCCCTCAGACTCTTGGAAGTAAGAAATGTTGCTCCGAGCCTTCTTCCTGCACTCCAGCCTCTTCCCTACTTAAGCAGAGTAGCGGTTGGCATTTTTCATTCTGCCCTTGCTTGTGGGCTTGCTCTCTCACCTTCAGTTTGCCGGCTGTAGTGGAAGGCAGCTGGCAGCCTTTCACCACTTTTATTGCTGTTTACTGGGATCAGAAATAGCTGCAGTCAGGAAAATGAAAGACTGTTTTGGTGAAAATTTGAGATGGTTTTGCTCAGTTTGTTCTCTTGCATTTATTTTTTTGCCATGAGTGGTAGGAATTTTTTCCTAATGAGCAGCTAACTGTAAACTAAACTTTCTGGGGGCAGTGTTCACGTTGAAGTTTTTTTTAAGGAAAACGATGTTGTTTACTGTAGCTGAAGAAATTTACAATGTCAGTATAGGAGTCTCCTTAAAGCACTGATTTCTGCACACCTAGACATTAAAGGTTCTTAAAAGATTCTGTGTCAGTAGTCATGTAAGCTGCTGCCTGAAAGATGCTCCTTAACAACTCTGAATAAATAACAGGAGGAGGTATATGGGAAGATGGTTTTGGTTTAAAATCCCAATTTCCATTATTTTCTTTATAGATTTACTAAGAGCCAGAGTTGCTACCCCTCTCAATAACAGGTACTAACTGTTTTCATAGACTTGAAATTTGTAGAAGTAACCCGTGCTTTTGGGTGGACTTAAAAAGTTTAACGTATAAAAGTATCCTCAGTTTTTATGCTGGAAACAAGGCTATTCCATAATTTTTTTGGTAACTTGTTAATTTTGGTCTGGATCAGCATAAGCTTGGCAGAGCTCAGGGAGCAGCAGCAAGGACAAAAGCAGCCCTGTATTTTAGCTGTGGTTTCCAATTTTCAAAAGGTGGTCATTAGCATGGTTTGGAAAGCCAAGACTTAAAAACCTCATGGTTTGCTCTGCAGATTTGAAGTTTCATCTGAATTGTTTGGAGGGGACAGAATTACCAATTAATTGGGTAGGGTTTTGGGGGTTTTTACAGAAGATTGTGAATTTACGGGTGGAAAGCAATAGGCATGACCTGCAGAGCGCCAGCGTGGTCAGAACAAGACCTGTTGAATCATTCCTGTGTGCTGTCAGGAAGTTGCTGTGTAGCCTAATTGCAGGACTTGAAAATCCTAAGTATTTTATCATGTTCCAAAACACTTGCAGTCTGTGCGCATAAATAACCAATCTGTGATACTGAACAACATCCATAAGGGGATGGATACTTGAACCAAACTCAGACTGCATTGCAAACTGCATTCCTGCTTGTTATCCTTCTTTTATCTTGCTTTTTTTTTTCTCCTGGTATTTTTCCTTGCCTCTTCAAATTCTCTGTTAAAATGTGCCCTTCAGTTTCCTGCTTGCCTTTGGGATCATTGTGTTTTAGATAAAAACACAGTCTCTGCAGCCTTTTTATCTGGAGTCAGCTGAGTGGTCAGACACGTGGATGGAGTGAGGAACCACAGGTTCCTGCAGTGGCTCTTTTGCGTAGCTCCCAGTGAGCTTCACAAGATCTGTAAAACAAATATTCATGCTGTTTTGAAGGAGGAATTTTGGTTTGTTCCCTCCTGGAATGCTAAATCACTTTGAATCAGTAGTAAGGGGTTTGTTTTTCTGTCTGCCTGATGTTAACAAGTTATTCTGTCTCCTTTCTGCCGGTTTTGGCCACTAGGAAAGCTAGTGTGGGTGTGTGACTTGTGGTGAGTTTTAGTCCAGGAGTTATTTTTGCCTTGAACAAATTACTTTGAAGTGATGAAAGATTTTCTAAAAGTACTTTCCTGTGTATCATGGAATCTGTATCCTGGTAACCACAGTGATTCTATTTCCTAATTCTTTTGTAGCTAAAGTGCCTTAAGATGGCACGAACTCTCCTATCAAACTATGGAGAAGTCACTTACAAAATAGCATCATCTCTCAGTACTCCTCCACATGTGCTGCTCTCAGTGATGCCTTTGTGCTATTAGCAGTGATGGTTCATACTAACAATTGGCTCAGAAATGAAAGATCTGAGAGTTAAACTTTTCAAACACTATTAAGCCATAGCTGCTGTCCTTCGGTTTTGGTTTGGATCTCCCTTCTGGTTATCCAGGAAGGCAAAATTGCCCCATGGCCATTTTTCCAGTAGAATATTAGTGAATGTGGAAAACATTAACTTGCACTCAAGTTTTCACTTGCTGACTGGCTAACAGGACATCTTGAGTCTCTGTGCCTCAGATGCCCAAGTAATTAATGTGGGAAAGCAGCAATTAGTCAGGCTATGCAAGACAGAGTGATGACACAGATTGGAGTGAGGAGACGAGGATTAAACCGAGCTGAGCCCGCTGCCGGGTGACCTTAGGCAAGTCACTTGACTTTGTGCCTCAGTTTAGCCCAGTGGTAAATAGGTCTGGCTCCCTGTGCTAGGATAGGCGCCATAAAAAGGGAACTTTAAATAGCGCCATGGCAGTGTTCTGCTGCAAGGGGAAGGAAGTGGCTCTGAGTGTGTCTGTCTGACACAGCCTGGAAATTGTCCCTGACGTCCTTGTGACACGTGGAAGGCGACCTGGCTGATTAAACCTGTTTGGACCTACCTGTGCTATGCGTGAGGATTGTCAATGTTTGTGCTTTCCTCTTCTCTCGCCCTTATTTTTAGGGTGGCTTTGTCTTAAACTGTTCCAGTCCCAGCCATTACACCCAAGCTGTACTTTTGAAAGCTTGAGGCTCTGCAATTAATCTTTTTCAAAGGACACAGTTCTGGGTACAGTAACATTTGTTCAGGGAATGTTCCAGTGGAGCTGTTATGAACTTCGTCTCTCCAGGGATAGAAAAGAGGATGCCAAAGGCAACTGTGTTACACAAGCAACTTCAGGAAGCTGAGGCAGTGCTGAGTTGTGGCCTTCCCGGATTTGATCACCTCTCCCCCAGCCTAGCTGTCCACCAGCACTGCCTGCAGTGTGGCACTCCCTACTGAAATGTGGCAGTTCCCAATGCAAACGTCTCACAGGCAGGTTATGTGCCCATTGACTCACGTACGCCTGGTTTATGGAGCATGGATAAACTAGAGGGGGAGGGGGAAATAATCTGATACCTCCTAAGTACAAATTCCAAGGGCAAAAAGGCTGCCCATGAGTCACAGGTGCTTGGAAATCTCCCCTTTTCCTTGTAGAAAGGCAGTGGAATGTGCAAAGCAATAAGGTGTGCTTCAGGCTGCAGCAGGTCTCTGTAATCTTACGGTTGCTGTCGGCACATACGGGAGCACATGGATTATTGTCACTGAACTTCTGAGTGTTCAAGGCTTCATGTCGGCCATAAACACAGGCATCTAAATATAAACTGTACCCCAGCTACCACTGCAGCTCCTGCCTTGGCTCCTAGTTCTCTGCTGGTGCAGACTCCTCCACCACAAAAGTCAATAAAGGACGAGCAGATGAGAGCTCCACCCCTTCCAGCAAGTTAAAGCAAGCCAAAGACTGCTTTAGTGAGATTTCTGCCATTTAAATTCAAAAGCAAACACAGGCTGGTATTATCAGCTCACACCAGATCTGCCTGCAGACAATAATTCTTCCTGTCTTGGACCCTTGCCCATGTGCATTATTGTAATTATCAGCAATTTAAAAAAAAATAAAGCAATAAAGCTAGGATGAGCTGCTAGTCTGTAGATTTACTGCCTGCTGTGTCAGGCATTCATTAGCCTTCCTGGGTTCAAGCCACCTATCTGCTGAATAAAAGCAGGAAGAGGAACTAAGGAAAACAAAGCATGAAACACCATTTGAAACATGAATTGAGAGCTCTGCTTGCGTTTACAAGTTATAAATCCAAAACGAGGGGAGTTTCAAGTATTCTGTCCAGAAGTTCTTGTGTGTAAAGTCCCTCTGCCAACTTCGCTCACCTTTTAGTTGAAGTGTTGGTTTCCTGAATACTGACTTACCATTAATTCCCAGGTGAGATTCATGGCGAGGAATGTTAACTTAAGGGCCGTGTGGCATGTTGTGACCCAGGAAGGCTGAGCTTTACAATGCTATCCCAGCTGTTCTCCTTCCAACAGCTTCAGTTTGTGACTGCAGCTCTTCTTAATTTTCATTTTGCCAAGGGCAGGCCTCTCCTTGTGGAAGGAAAAAGGCCCATGGACATCAGCTGGAGGCAACAATAATATGGGGTGTGCAGCTGAGTCCCTGCACAAACATTCACACCGATTTTTCAGCCCAGAAAGGGCAAAACGTAAGAATCCTCACACATTCAAAAGCAGCAGCCATGGAGGGTTGTGTTCACCAGAAGGCTGGTAATGTGTTACCTTACCATTTTTGTGTCAAAGGAACTGTTAGAATTCCTCAGTGGTCTTGAAAGCATTCAATTTATATCCCCCATATTTGTGGGTATTGCACTGACACATAGGGAGATTTGCAGAGTTGCTCCAGATAGAGTAGGAAATGTAATTAAAAAAAAAAAATCCAGAAAAAGCTCTTCCTTTCCTTTAATTAAGGTGGGCAGTGTGATTTATCTGGATAAGGACAGTGCTGAACAGCCTGTTCCAAAGTCCCTCAGGTTGTGGGTCATGTGCACCCTGATTTAATAACCAGTATTGCTTTCGAGGGGGCTTCGCTTAATTAAAAACAAACAGCCCAAGTAATCTTCTCGCACGGCCTTTTTTTGTCAGTGTAGCAGCAACTGGTTGTGGAATACGTGTAACTCAGGAACAGGAAATCTGATGTGACCTGTAGAGAATCCTGCAAAAGGCCCTGCCTTGTCACTTAAGGCGGGGTATGCCCTCAGCAGCCAGTAATCTGTTCTCTGGCCACCAAGTCAATGCAATTCTCCATTGGAGCTTTCTTCAGCAGCTTATAAATTCTAGAGGCTGCAGTTTCAGTCTTAAAACAGCTTAATCTTCCATGGTTTTATGTGGAGAGCTACTCGTGTTGCTGCAGAGGAAGCTCGATGGAAAGCATGGGCAATGGGGGTTCTCCTCACAGGCTCTCCGTGCTTCTCAAGCTCCCATCCACTCTGGTTTTGCTGGAATAAAGGCTCATTCTGGCTAATCTGATCAGATGGACAATGCTATGGTCATGTTTGACCTCACTGAAAATGCAGAATTCAGTTAAATATGACATTTTGCAGATACCTTTGTGCTATTAAGGAGAGCTCTCAGGAACTAATTTCTGTGAATTATAATTATCAGCTTCTCTTCACAAGAGAAAAGCTCCAATCACCCTTCAATCCTCAAGTCCCCAGCAGCATGCCAGAAGGTTTTCCAGAATAGCATTCCATAGGGAGCTGTATGGACAGCATATGAAATGAGTTATGTTGTGATGAGGTTCAACAGAGCGTGGCAATAGAAGGCAAAGGATATGGATGTGGGTTTCATGTTTTGGTCTTTATAAACCAGAACTGCAATGTACTGCTTGTGTTTCAGGGGTAGATGTAAAATATTCTTTATTTTACTAAAGTCTCTAGCCTTGTGTCCCTCCTTCGGGATCGGAGATACTTGCAGGAAGAACAGATACGACCCTTTTTAGCACCTAGAGCCTGGGCCTCCAGGTGGGTGATGCTCACGCATCAAACCCTGTGTCACAAGCTGAAGAGGCCAGTAGTAAATAAAAGCCAGGATACTTGGGCAGACACTTCAATCAGAGAAGAGGAAGATTTAGAGGCTTGAATTCCAGTGTTTCAGGACCATAAATCAGGCATTGCATGGCAGGGTGAGGAATTTAACTGACATTAACTGGCCAGAGATTTATGTGTTTATGAAATCAAAAACTTCTTTGGTCTTGGAAAGCAAACTGGATTACAGAATTATACCAAAAGGCAGAGCCCAGTTTCTCCTGAAACATCTTGTAAATGAAAGTGCCAGTGAGGAAAGTAATGGTTTATGGAACAGTCTTTTCCCAAATAACATTTGTCTTGCTCTCATGTTATGGGTGTGTATTAATAGGATAATAGCTACTAAAATAATGTTCGACAAGGATGTACACAACTGGATGAGCTCTCTTCCATCATGTGTGTGTTGCCCCTCCTGATCTGTCAGGCTGCTTATTTAAGGGATTGAATAGTTGCTCCCCAGCACTAAAAGAAGCAGCTGCTTCCATTTATGGCTGGGAAATTCCCAGAGAAAGATGTGCTGTCAGTTTGTTCATCCCTTTGCAATGTGGAATGGGTGAATTCTCTGAAGTACTAAAGAGCTTAACTAAGGGCATGGCTTTATCCCAAGCTTCGTGCTGGTGTACATGTTCCGCAGTCTTCCTTTTGCAGAGTGATGCTTGAGTGTAGCTTGAGGGATCCGCTTCCAGTTTTGATACACCAAAGGCAATTGTGGGAAGCGTCAGAAAGTTTCTTGGTCCCAAAAGGCTCTTGTAGGTGACCTTTTTCCCTGTTTGAGTATCAGTGTTAAAGGTGTGTCTTCCATGAAGTTTGAAGGTGCTGTATTCTCTTATTACAGCTAAAATGAGATTAAAGTACAGAATTAAATAACTGATATGATTGAGGGCTGGAGTGGATTGCCAGTGAAGGAAAAATTGAAGCCCGTTGCTCAAAAATCTTGCCTTGCAGGTCCTGGGGTTAAAGAATCAACTTGTGTATCTCAAAGTTCATTAACTCACCCAACAGCACAATTCAAGAGAAGATTTCTGCTGGTTGATTAAAAGTGATGGAATCAAGCAAGTAATTAGTCTCGTTTGTTCAGCTGCGGATTGGGGTTTAGCATATTCTGGTAGCTATGGCAACAGCACTCAACTGATATGCAAACTATGTGAGCAATCCAAGGAGGAGGAATGATACCTTTGCAGGGAGCAAGCCAGAGAGGCAGCAAAAACAAACACTGGCTCGAATCAGTATGTAAATAGGGGGTGGTCATGATTTCAGGAGGTTGGTATGTGTTTGAACAGGAGTTTTGCTCATCCAAGAGCTGTGATGAATGGATTACTTATGGATGTTTCTGCCTCTTGATAGAGCCCGCACCTCTCCTGCTCACGAAGTTCCCTTATTGTGCTGCAGACTTGTTAAGTTTGCTTTGAAGGAGCCAGATTTCAGGCATCAGCAGTGCCATCATAGCACATACATTTATTCTCTTTTGGTGCCCTGTATTTTTAAAAGGGTTAATGCTTCCTGGGTTCTTGATCTTGCGTTTCTTTTAGTTTTTTTTCCAGGGGTGGAACTTGGATGTGGTTGCAGTGTTGTCATCAAACAAAACTGTTTGGGGGATTGTTTCCTTTAGCATGTCAGGTCCTGTGCTCTCTGGAAAGTGGTTGTTGGTACCAAAGTGGTGTTTGTTTGGAGAGAGATAAAAAGGGCCTCTTAAAAAGTTTGTGTGTGTTTAGAGAGCTACGAAGGATCTCATTCTACGTTTGCCTCTTTCTTCTGAAAAGATAGCAGGGAGGAGGGTGGTGCAAGACCTGTCACAGGTTCTGCTATGTGCACTTGTAAGATATTTATTAAAGGCTTGATTTCTGAAAGAACCAAGTTCCTGCACCATATTCCCAGCCTCAGTCTGTTCCTCAGAGTTCCTCCTGTACCTGAACTACGTGACTCTTTTTTTCCTTAGGACAGAGAGTACAACAGACGTACCCACACTAAACTTGAAAATATATGTGAACTTGGCAGCATTTTGATATTGGGACATGGATGCTGCTATCTGTTACATGTAGTTCGGTATTTTGTTACTTTGTGGTCTGTGCTAAAACATGCTGTCATGGGCTGTTGGTTGGAAGGGTCAGAGTAAGTAGAAACCATTTGTATAAGACTATTTCTCTTAAGTGATGCACAGGTGAATAGTACTTAAGGGGTCATTTTTTCTGCAGTTAATATTTGAATTTATGCTTTTGTGCCTCAGGTTGGTTTTCTTCCCCAAGCACTAGTCTTGTGTTCAGCACTAAACAATCCTTGACTTTCTGAGTGTTGAAATGTCTTATCTCCAGGCAGTGAGATAAGGGGAGGGGGAGAAATGAGCTAATTATAATGGAGTTATTCTTTTTCCTAATACCCGGTAACTAGGAGCTGCACAAAGAAGTTGTCCAGTTGAATTCTACTCTTTATTCCTTTATTTGCTTTAAGCATACAAATATTGGTATGAGTTGATGGGGGTTTGCAGGCAGTAGGGAATGAGCAGTGCCCACAGTAATTTTTGCATTTTTCAGTGCACAAAAAGTTAAATGTGAAGGCAGGACTGGTAGCCTGGGGTTGTGTTGCCTGCCAGTGGAAGAGCAGCTTAGGGCCAGCAGACTCTGTGCATTGCTGTTTCTATCTGGAGTAGTTGAAATGGATTTCATTCCCCTAAACACCTTAAAGAGCTTTTGATTTAGGAGTTCATCTGTTTTTTTGCCTTATGCCTCTTTCTCTTTTACAACAGCTAGTAGTTATTTAAGGAGAGCATGTTCAGCTCCCACCATCCACTTGGTCTTCTCAGAAAAAAAAAAAGTCTGCAATTTAATTTACTCCTCTTTTTCCTCTTTCGGTCAGCCAGCAAGATTTCAGAAGGGGGCCCTGACCTTGTTTTCATTGATCAGTCTGCAGTTTGACCCAAATGTGGGCCTGGGCTGTCAGGTTTTTGTCTGCTGGCACAGTCTGGGAAGTGCACAGAATACACATCTGAAACAGCTCCCCATAGGAGTGCATTGAATGGGACACAACAGGCTTTGAGGAGCTGGTTGCCACAGCTGTTTTTTCTGATTCAGCAGAAATCATCTTTATTTGTATGTTTGAGCAAAAATCTTGGGTATTTCTATCACAATTATTCGATGATATTGGGATAAACACATAGCTTTAAACTCTGAGCAGGATTCTTGCAGTGGGACGCAGTTATTTTATTAGTAGTAGTAATACCTGCTTGTGTGTAACTTCACAGATGTCCTTCTGCCAAAAGTTATTAGTATTATTTAGTAAGTTTTTCAGACATCTGTTTTAGCCTATGTAGGTGCAGCCTTTTAGTGGGAATTACTCTTGGTTTTGTTAAGCTGTTGTTTCAATTATAAAAACAGAGTTTGGGAAAACAAACGCCTTGTTGGTGAAAACTTGGGGTGGGCTCAGCATCTCAAGGAATGTTGCTACAAAATAGTTTGGAAGACTCCACTGATATTCTGGATCGAGCAGGAGCTGTCTGAGAAGATGCCAGAGGGTTTCTGGCTCTTTGAGTTGTTGAGCCTTTGATCAGATAATGCATCAAGGTGTTTTGTTTTGGTTTGTCTTCACAGGCCCTTGCAGCCAATGCTGGGACAGGGTTTGCGGTGGCGGAGCCTCAGATTGCCATGTTCTGTGGGAAGCTAAATATGCATGTGAACATCCAGACTGGGAAATGGGAACCTGACACTTCCGGGACCAAGAGCTGTTTTGGAAGAAAGGAGGAGATTCTGCAATACTGCCAGGAGGTGAGATTTTCCGTGTAATCCTGACTCTTCACCCCTGTGAAGGAATTGGATTCCAATTTAGCTGCTCAGTAGCAAATTAGCCCTGCAGGAGGTGAGCTTGCTTTTGCCCTAGTCCAATTCCCTGCACTGTCCTGCTGAGTTATTGCCCAGGAAGAGCAGGGAGGACGCTGCAGTGGGATTTAGACGCTACCTCAGATCAGTTCACACTGCCACAGAAGGTCCTTGGTCTGTAAGTCAGAGGTGTCTTTGTGTATGTTTACAGGGCTTTACCCCAATGTTCTGCCCCTGAGCTGGTTAACCAGCATCTGCTCCCTGTTGTGTAAAATGGAACCTGACACCTATTCTAGTTAGAGTGTGGCTGTGCTGTTCTCAGTGATGTGTTCAGATCAGCCAGAACGTTAGAAAAATACTTTAATCAAATTTTGACATTATTTTTAAGCTCTTTATACTTTATTGCAAAAGATGTAATCATCTTCTAGTGTGTGTCAGATACACTGTAACATATTGGCCTTGTCCAGTGTCTTTAATTGCTCCTCTGAGGTGACAGGCAGGTAAAATACCACAAGGAATGTTTTTTTTTTTAATGGCAAAGCAACAGAATGTCTGGACTGGAAAACTTTTTAAGCTGTTTTACAAGGCTGATATAACTGGGGCTGCATTTTTTTCATGTAGTAGAAGCCTAAATATAAGTCAGTGTCTGGACTTGAGAACTTGAGCAGGGCATAAGGATCAAATTCATACATCATAAATGGACGAGGCGTGAGGAAACCTGAGGAGGTGGGTGCATAACTTGACAAGTGATGAGAGAGCCTGAAGACATTACTAAACCCTATTTGTTGGTGATTGCTGTTCCAGGGGGTACTGTGCTGCTCCAGAAAGAGTTAAACAGCTACATCCCCTCCAAACCCGAATACCCAAATGTTCCTCCTCCACTGCTGTGCAAATCCAGACCCCTCAGCTTAGTGCCAGTGAGGACTCTTGCCCTGAGCTGGCATTCTCCTGCCTCAAAGCAGTGGCATATCCATTTCTGAGGCCCTGTGTGACAGACAGCTGGAGCTTTTATGTCTCCAGCTGTCCTGAGCTTGATCCAGAGGAGAGTGTGTGTCCATGTGCAAACTCCAACTTGTTCCTGTGTAGAGAATCAGCCTCACTACTCTGGTAGGAGCTGCTCTGCACGTTCTCTGTCCTTTCTGGAGAGAAATCTCTCTGTCTGTGCTGTTCCCCAGATGTACCCAGACCTTCAGATCACCAACGTGGTGGAAGCCAACCAGCCTGTCAGCATCGACAGCTGGTGCAAGCGTGGGAAGAAGCAGTGCAAGGACCACACTCACATCGTCGTGCCCTACAAGTGCCTGGGTGAGTGTGTGCTGGGTGTGCTGTGCATTCCTGTGGGAGAAGCAAGGAATTGCCTCCTTGGTTCTTACAGAGAGAACAACTCAGTTTGTAAGACTTCTCTTGTATCAGGTTGTCATTTCCACATTCAACTTCCACTGAAAAGTTTTTCTTTCCACAAGATGGAACTCTGCCTTTCTGGAGCAGATCAACAGCTTGGTAACAGCTGTGGTGGAATAATGGTGCCTGGCATGAAAAACAAATCCCCATTCTCTCTGCAACTGCCATAAAAACCTGAAGGCTATTGTATCTGAGTATCACAAAGACATTGGGATTTAATATTTTGATCCTATTTTTGTGAAGCTTTAATATTTTGTTGCCTTGGAGACTTAAATGCTCAGTGTGCTCAGGCTTCCTGCTTGGTCTTGGCAAGAGATCTCTATTCTATTTCAATGACTATATTTAAACTTTGCTGTTTCAAAGAGGCCCTGCTTCTTGCAGCTGTATCCCCTGTCCCCATTTTGAACTGTGAAAGAATATGAGATAAACTGTGATGGATTTCATGGTGCCTTCCAGAATCTCCCCACCCACTGGAATCAGGCAGCATGTTTTAACTGGTTAACTTGTGACTTCTGACCTGTGGGTTGTGGCTGACACCGCGCTTCCCCACGCTGCCCCAGCTTAGTCTTAGCTGGCTGACTTTCTTTTCAGTTATCCACTGGAAAAGACTTGTAAGAAGTCTCGGGAGAGTCTGATTGCTGGGAGCATTCAGTAGGAACCAGTTTTCATAATTTGTGTCCGTATCTCAGGTTACCATGCGATTTGACAAGGAGAACGCCAGCAAAGCAGCAGAACCATGTGGTTGTTTTGTTCTTTATGTAATGCCTTCCACAAGACAATCATAAAGCACTTCATTAAACATAAAATTTATTGTGGAGAAAGGTGCTTGTCTTTATAGACATGGAAACTCAGGTTTGGGAAGCAACCAAGCCCAACTGATCATAAGAACTTCTGATGGAAATAAGGATGAAAGCAAGATCCCTGGATTTATAAGGAGTCATCTCTTTTAGAAATAATCCTTCCCCAAGCCTATTCTCCAGCTGAAAAATAAGCTGATTTTACTCACACTGCCCTAAAATTTGATAAGCATTAAACTATTTATTCAGGTTTTTCATTAGTGTATTTCACACTGTTCATGACTTGCAGGCCCCAGCTTGTGAGGCAGCTTTGGTTTTCAGATCTGAGTTGCAAGTCTGGAGTCCATATATCTATAAAATCTCTTGGTCTTTAGCACTACTCAAATTGCTTGTTGCAAATGGATGATGTGTTTCTCTGGGATTATAGTCAAACTGTGGGATTTTGTTCCCATTCTTGGTTGTGTTTTCCTTGTGTCTTGGTTTTAAAGACAGGTGTCTGCTAAGGAAGGCAGGAGCCTCCCTTGGAATGGAAAATGTAACCCCCTCCTCTCTGAATTATTATAATTTTGAAATTAATGGGCTTTCAGGCAAAGATACGAGAAAAGAAATAGCCGTTCTTTACCGGTGTGTGGATGTATAACGAGGCAGACGACAACAAACGAGAGCAGCGGGCCCGGTGCGGTCTCTCCCCGCTATTTGAGCATTTCCCCCCGCTGCAGCTCCGGGCACGGCCGCCAGGGGCGCCGGCGGCTCCCGGCCGGGCAGGGCGGCCGCGGTGATTCCCCCGCGCCTGCAGGGGCCGCTGTGGCGCGCGCTCGGCCGCCTGTGCCCGCGGTGGCGGCGGTCCGCCGGCGGGAGGGATNCCTCGTAAAGCCGGCTGGGACGGCAGGGCGGGCTCAGCCGGGGTAGCAAGCAAGAGGCAGCAGAAACTCTGCAGCTGGGAAGGGCAGGCCCTCCCGGCAGGCGGGGGGGGAGAGGTACGGCGGGCCTCGGGCAGCAGCCCCCGGCGGGAAACTGAGGGCGCTCCGGGGTCCTGGCGGGGCACGCTCCGGCTCTGGGCTTCCCGACGGCAGAACAGTAAAAGAAGCCAAGCCGGCAGGCTCTGTCGCAGTGCCGAAGCAAAAAAAAACCAACAAAACCAAAAAAAACCCACCAAAAAACAAAACCAAAAAGAAGCAGGCAAAACCCACAAGAACAGCAGGATCCCTGGTCAGAGATACCGACCGTGTGTGTCCAGTCAAACAGACCGAAAAAAGAAGGAGCTGCCCCTCACCCCGCCCTCAACCGTCCCTGGAAACCCTGGCCGGGCTCTCACTCATCACGATATTCCTGGAGCCAGGGAGGATGGGGGGGCAGCCCCCAGAAACAAGACAGAACAAAACCCCCAAAAATGATACGGGATAATAAACCATCCCCAAGACACCTTGATGCATTAATGCACAGAGTACCTTGAGGTAGGATCCTGTCACCATACCCTGTTTAATCTCTGCCCTTCCCCCACAAAAGAAGGCTCCTTTGTATTTCAAAGGTAAAGAAAAGAACCCATGAATCTGCCTTCAGCCCCCAGAACCACAGTCTCTTGGTTTTAAAGTTTGCTCAGTTTTACTTTTCTTACCAGAAGCATTTAAACATTTCCTGATAGAGTAGGATGAAAGATTATTAACTCAAAATTCTAACTGGCCAGTTTTGAGATAAGAAAATGGGGAAAATACAATCTCTCTGTTAGTTTAAAATGTAGTTAATTGCAAAGGGATGATGAAGGTCATTTGATTTCATTATCTTCAACTATCAGGTAATCTAACTCTAAACTATTTAACTTCTCTATACTGCATAGAAGTGTCCATGAGCTTTTAGTATCAACACTAAGGAGCTGCAAAAAAATTGGTCATGCAAACAATATTTAAAATATATTTTGAAAAATGGTGTGAAAGATTGGTTGGACAAAGAATTCCGCTTTGTGAAGACTGTGAGAAAAAGTATTTGACTTAAAAGCTTTTCTCCAGTTTTAACATGATTCCTAAAGCTGCTGGTCATGTGTGCAGGGAGTGCTGCTTTGAAACATTTGTGCTGAAGATCTTTTCCTGGTCTTCTCAGAGTATCTAGCGCTCTCCTTATTTTAAAATCACTGAGTGCAGCATTTGAATCTGCAAGAAAGAAAGGAAAAACCTCAGCTTGGAGAAAATCTCACGTTTGGATTCCAGTGGCAGTGTTTGCTGGGACTTCTGGGGTGAGAACAGGAAGTGATGCTCATTTAGTTCTGATCCTTATTTCACATGTGTTGGTACCAAACTGAATGATGGTGGAAATTTAGGCTAAATAGCTTCTAAGTCCAACTGAAGTAGAGTCTGTACAGCAGAGTGATTCTCTCTCTCCCAGCTCCCTCAAAAGCAAAAGTCTGGGTTTGGCACAAAGATTGTGCCAAAACTTCCTCGTCCTGATGAGGTTGTAGTTATCTAGACATTGGAATGCAGTGTATTTGCTGACTCTGGTTGTACTCTGATATTTAGGCTGTATAGTTTTTATTTTCCAGCCCTCTGTGTTTTGGTTAGGGCAGTGAATGTGCTGCAGTTTATCTTGAATTAAACCATCTGGAAACAAAGCAAAACCAAACAAGACTTGCTCAGATACTGAAAACATAGATAACACTCTCAGCATATAAAAATTTCCAGGCTGTTAGAGCAGCAGACAGCATGAAGGAACTTTGGTATGATGTGGCTCATTTGGAAATAGGTGATTAAGTGGTTTGAAACTTCTGAGTGCAGACACAATTTTCTCAAAAGATTTGCGTGAAATCTCTTCGGTCAATCCTTTCATGGAAAAACAACTCTTTATTAACTTGCACTGTAAACTCTGCCTTCAGTTCAGCTTTAGGGGTTAGCAGGACTACCCCGTGCTCCTGGTTTTACCTTGGAATCTCTGAGGCTCTGTTTTTCTTTAGATTCTCAGAGAGAATTTTCAGCTGGTGTGACTTGTCTCCTTTAAGAATATACCAAACCCTCAAGGCACATGTACAGAGTGCACTTCGGGGGAGTTCTGATGGAGGCTTTTTTTGCTGTTGGAAGCTGGACGAGTGTGAACTGTGGCCATTGTGTTTTTCAGTGGGTGAGTTTGTAAGCGACGTCCTGCTGGTTCCTGAGAAGTGCCGGTTCTTCCACAAGGAGCGTATGGATGTGTGTGAGAGCCACCAGCACTGGCACACCGTGGCAAAGGAGGTAATGGAGCTGCTGGGACAGGAATTTGTTTATTCTGGATCTGTCCGCTTGGATGCTTGTAGTGTTGGAGCGTAGCAGTGTTTCTCTCTGGGTTGCTATTCCCATGTTCCAGTCAATGAACTGAGGCAGCAGCAAGGAAATAAAAGTACTCAAGTGACTTAAAAACCAGTGTAGCAGTTGAATTACTCTTTGTGAAAAGATGTCCTAAATAGCTTATCCATATCATAGAGCTAGGAATTGAAATCAGCTCTCTGGGATACTGCTTTAACCAACGGTTCATCCCTCTTTCTTTCCTCTTTCCAAGAAGATACAGTGGGCATAGGATAGTTCCTATTTTTCTTGCACATTTTGCTTTAATGTACCTGCTGCTGCTGAGGATTTGGCTGGGAGGGGCTTGCCTGGGAGCAATCTGAGTTTCATTGGGACTGATTAGTGGAGGTTTTACATAAGAGATGGATTATATTCTCAGAATAAATCTAGCCCATGGTTTTGGGGGTTTTTTTTGGTTTTTTATCTGACCAGCTAAACTGTTGCAAAAGCCCTGCACTCCCATTTGAAGCAGGGGTAATAAAAACAAGATCATGACAGAATGTGCGTGTTTTCCATTTTGTAGAAGCAACAATTGTAGAAACAGCAACACAAGGACCCGTTGTTAACCAGATGAGGTTAAGGATGCTTCACTTAAAATTCCTATTTCTTTAAAATCCTGTGAGCAAAAATCCATCTAAATAAAGCTGTACTAGAGGAATTGCCTTTTAATTGAGGGTAAACTTGTTAATGTCTAGAAAATTGAAAAATCATTTGCTTTAAATGTAGTTGGAGAACTTTTCCAGCAATATTTGGCTCATTTAAAATCCGTGCTGTAACGAAGCAAAGCACAAAAGGGTTCTGATGGGCATAATAAAGCTTTTCTTCATTCTTTTCTGGGCACCTCAAAGCCAAGTATTTCCTTAGCGTAAGAGAAGTGTATAGACATAATGTCTAAGCATCGTTTACGTTTGGCTTTTTCTTGAATTATCTGATAGATTTTCATCTACAGCATGGTAAAATAATCTTGACACAAAGTTCATTTGAGCAATTATTCACTTGCTCCAATGTAAAGTTTAATAGATAAAGTTTAATGAAATGGCCAGCCCAGAAAAGCAAACACCCTTTCTCGTTCTTTCAAGTGCTCTCCCTTGAGTTGGCACAAAATGTTTAGGTTTTCTTTCCTGAACTTTGCCAGGCTGACAAACCAGTAGTTGTTGGGGCCGGGGTGTGAAATGTTAACACCACCAGGAAGTACTGGGTGGTTCTGAATCTGGGACTTCTGGGGGAATTTTTTTTTACACTACAAGTTTCAAATCCACTTTACTTTGATGTTCAGATTTAGGTCACATGTTGCTGTTGTTTTTGCTGTAAAATTTAAACCATTCTTGGAATCTCTGATGGGCAAACTTGAGATTTATCCAAAGGAAGAGCATGATGCTGAACTGACATGAATGGGCTCCCCTTTCAGGCCTGTCTGACAGAAGGGATGATCCTGCACAGCTACGGGATGCTGCTGCCCTGCGGAGTGGACCAGTTCCATGGAACAGAATATGTGTGCTGTCCTCAGACTAAGGTTGTGGATGAGGCTCTGTCCAAAGAGGAAGAGGATGAGGACGAGGATGAAGACTATGACCTTTACAAGAGGTAGAGTTCTTACTGGTGTAGATGTTGATGGCTTTGTACATGAAGCTGCTGCTTGGGAGCGTTTCACCGAGCAACTCCCTTGTGGTGAGGATTGAGCGAACTTCTGTGCTTCTGAGTTTCCTAGAGGAGTGTCCTGAGCCTGAAGAGGACAAATGACTTTGCAGTGCCCCTTTTACTGGAGGGGCTAAACACCCCCTCTCCCTTCATCCCTGCAGAGAGTTGGGGTCATTCAGCCTGGAGAAGAGAAGGCTTCAGGGATACCTTAGAGCCCCTTTCAATTCCTAAACAGGCTCCAAGAGAGCTGGAGAGGGTCTTTGGACAAGGGCCTGCAGGGACAGGGCAAGGGGGAATGGAATGGCTTCACCCTGCCAGAGGGCAGGGTTAGGTGGATATTGGGAAAAAAATCTTGCCTGTGAGGGTGGGGAGGCCTTGGCACAGGGTGCCCAGAGCAGCTGGGCTGCCCCATCCCTGGAAGAGTCCAAGGCCAGGTTGGACGAAACTTGGAGCAGCCTGGGACAGTGGAAGGTATCCTTGCTCAGGGGAGGGGGTGGAACAAGATGAGTTTTAAGGTTCCTTCCAACCCAAACCATTCTGGGATTCTACAGTAGGAACCTGCCCCAAGGTTAGACTTTCACGTACTGAAAAATGGAAAGAGGCCGCATGAAGCCAGAGCCATGGAGAAGCTCTGCCTGCAGCAGCAGGAGTGTCTGTAATGAGGGATGCCCCATTGCTGTGGGGGATGGGCTAATCAATAGTTGGTACGCTTATTTTTCCCATTTCTGGTATTTCTAGAATAGATGGAAAGAGAATCATTATTCTGATACATCCAAGTGACTAGCCTTAAGTTTACCCCCTAATTTATCCCTGTCCCTCCAGTGAGTTCCCTACAGAGGCAGGTGTAGAAGACTTCACAGGAACAGCTGTGGAGGAAGATGAGGATGAGGATGATGAAGGGGAAGAGGAGGAGGACGTGGTGGAAGACCGTGATTACTACTACGACAGCTACAAGGTTGATGACTACATTGAAGAGACCCCCACAGAGCCCAGCAGCGACAAGGCTATGGCTGAAAAAGAAGTGAGCAGCGACATGAAATGTAAGACATGTTCAGTCCCCAGGCCTCCTGCTCCTTTGAGATCATTCATGTTGGCTGTCAGTTAGTGATTGGGTTTTGATCAAGTCAATAAATGCCACTTGGAAGTTTTATTTGCTAGATAAGTTAGCAAACAGAGGAAAGCTGATGATGCTTATGTTTCAAGTGTTGAAATTAACTCTCTAGAGCATGGGCCATATGTTTCCAGATAAACAGCAGTTCTGCTGGCGGGAAGCCCAGTGTTTGGCATGTTGAACAAGCACCTCCATGAAGGTGCAGTGATGAGTCAGAAAAGCCATATCTGCAAATTCTGGAAATTCTTAAAGGGACATTTGGGGTACACTGTACATTTAAAATCTGGTGGTTTATACTAGCTTAAAATGAGGAAGCAAAAAGTGGTGGGCCATACTCTGCAGAGGTGCCACCTGGTCATTCAAGGATGAGGAACATCCTTGGTGCTGCCTTTGCATAAACACTTCCACAAAAGAAAGTCAGCCAGCACAACTGGCCCAACTTTACTATATGTTAAGATATAGTATTCTGCAGTAGTAGAATCTACTGTGCTGGTGGCAGCTTTTGTTGAGTGGTAGATGCCCTTGCAGAGGGCTCATGGTGTGGTGCCTCAGCATTATGTGATGTCCTACACTTTGCATGTAGAAGTGTCTGCAGAGGAGGGAGGAGCGGAGAAGGGAATGAAATTCAATTAGCTACAGATCACTGAATCATTGCCAGCAGTTCTTGCATCTTTTTGGTAAAATGCCAAGCATGCTGCAGATAATTTTCCTTGCTGAAACAAGGCTTAGCTCATATGTGTACAGGGCTGTTACAGATCTGCAGGTGTTGTAAGAGGCTTGGAGGAATGTGATTGGGGTGTCTGTTTTGGGGGTATACAGTCTTTTTTCCCTGAAGTACCACGAACAGTTGCTAATTTATACACTGTATCTGCTCTCTTGCCTCAAAACAGCCCAGCTGCTATTGCTGGCTCACCATGAAGCATTCTCTGTGCCATGGCTACATGGAGCTTTAATATTTGGTGCATAGATGTTTCAGACCTTAAAACCTCAGTGTCTGAGGCTGGCACAGAGATCACTCCCTTTGTTTAGCCCCCCTGTAAGATGTGGAGTGTCTGTCCAGGCAGAGTGCAGCGAACAGGACATCTTTGGAATGCTTTAAGCAGCCCTAATGGACTGGCTTTCCATGCTGTTGGTTTTATAGAGTGGGGGCTCTCCCACTGGGGCACCCAGGGCATAACGCTGTGCCGTCAGCAGAACAGATTCCTGCTGTCCCAGCCCCTGGCTCTGGAGAAATCTCTCACAGATGAGAGCTCCGTGTAGAGACAGAGTGAGCTGCTTGGCTATCTCCAAAGCACCACATGCAGGCATCTCCCTGACCAGCTTGTGATGGATGCTTTGGAGTGTTAAACCCCCCAAAACTGACACAAGCCCTTGGGTTGGTGCAGCAGCGATGCTGAGGCCGGTGCCTCAGAGGAAGGGGTGAAGTAGAGCCACCTCTGCATCATGTAAATTGCTTGGCAAGGCCTGTGCTCCTTACCAGCTCATGTTCTCACCCGTCTCCACACAGCTGTCTGCTCCCAGGAGGCCATGACAGGGCCCTGCCGGGCTGTGATGCCTCGTTGGTACTTCGATCCTAACAAGAGAAAATGCATTCGCTTTATATATGGAGGCTGCGGAGGCAACAGGAACAATTTTGAGTCAGAGGAGTATTGTATGGCTGTGTGTAAAAAGATGAGTAAGTCCTGCCTCCCACTGGCCTTTTTCAGCTGGCCACTGTCTGTCTGGCGTGTGGTGTCTCCTCCTCCTTGCCTTGGGCAGTAGAGGACCTGTCTGTAGCTTATCCCTTTGGTTCTGGTGTCTGTCCCTTTGCAGCAGTCTCCTCCTGTCTCCTCTTCCCTAGGTCCGTAGGGTAATTGTTCCTGGGGAAAGTGGCTCTCACCATATGCTGTCTGTGCTCCCTGGTGGCTTGCAGCTCTTGCTGAGGGCTCAGCTGTCCTCTTCCAGATCTGTAGCAGGGACCAGGGGCTGTCTCTGACCTCTTGCCTAACTGGCTTTTTAATCAAAATATATGTAAGGAAGCCCTTGCTTTACCCAGTTGTGTTACCATGCATATGTTTGACAGTAGGTCCTGAAAAACAGACTGCTGTTCTCCTGGTAGTAGGCATTTCCTTGCTATTTTAATTTTGGAAAATATCTGACAAGTAGTATAGAATTCAGATTCTCATTTTCAGCTTGGTATGAAATACGAATCACAACTCAGTCCCTGTGTTTTTGAGTGCTTAATTTTGGCACCAATTTCAGCTGGCTTTTATGTCAGATGATAAAACTACCAAAAACATTTTAACCTCCTTATTAATCTTATTGTTGAACTCCAGCACTTCCACTTCAGCTGCCATTAAAGCCTTTTGAAAGGCTTTTTGTGTTATCTGGGGCTTGGCAGCCTGACTATACAGCCATAATCCTGTTTACAAAATGTGCTTCATGCAAGTGCTTTAGATGGGGCTGATCTAACTGAGGCGGTGAAAGAAAAGATGTGGATGTCAGGAGCTTTTTGTACAAAAGTTTGTCCTGTTACAGAAGGATTTGGGGCTGGGAAGAGAGTTCTCTGTGTCCAAGCCTGGTTCAGAAATGCCAAGAGCAGACCGAGAATATGGGACTGATGTGACATTGTCCCTTGCACGCAACAATAGTGCCTGTGTTGTATGTTGTCATTATTTTCCCCTAGTTAAAGGGAAGGTTGGTGGATGCAAAACATGCTAAACTCTTACCCAGTGTTCACGCTGAAGTGCCAGGTAATTTTTTTCTGAAGCATGCTGTCTTTAATGATGTGTTGGAGGTTTTTTCCACCCAAATAACTAATATGGATGAGAGGTTGCCTTAACTGTCCCTTTGTGCCCTCCCTCAGGCGAAGGGCAACAACAGAGTGCATCATGTTTGCCGCAGATCTTTCAGAAAGGCTCTGGGATGTGTAGTTCCTAAAACTGTAGCACAGGATTGTGTTCAGCACTTCTTGAACTGCAGTATATGGAATACAGAGCCCCTGATGTGGATTCTGCAGATGCTTGAAGTTTATCAGTTCTGAAATTTTGTTTTTCCCCTTGTTGAATTTGGATGTCTTGAAGTTACAAACCGTCCAGTGTATTGGACAAGTCACTTTGTCACACTGAGCCTCCTTCTGTCGCTGTCTTGTCTAATATCATTGCCTATGAGTCCTGCATTGTGCATCTGGTAGGGAAGGTAGGTTTGAAGTGTAAAATACTGGTTTTGTGCAGATTTATTGTCAAGCTCCCTAATCATATTAATGATGTCTGGAGGCAGCTTGTCAGCGAACAGCTAATGCACAGAATGTCACTTAAACCATCCAAAGCCAATGTGGAAGGGAAACGAAAAGGAGTTCTTTATCCTGCCATGCCAGGCACTGTGTTTCTGGAGCTGAGTGCTGCTCACCTCAGCACTGAGCAGGCCAAACAGTGCTGGGAGCCATGGTCATTGCTGCCATTTGGGCTGATGGAGCTGATGTTGGACAGAAAATTGGCACCGTAAAGATTCCAAAACGGACTCTGGAAGGTGGTGGTTCAGTAGGCTCAGCTTGCCAGGCTATTAATTAGGCAGGCATGGAGATCTTCTCCCTGCCCTCTGCAATCCAGGATCGCGGGTTTCTGATGCTCTGCTTACCCTTCCCTTCTTCCCTCTTACCCTCCCCCTACCCTTACCCTTCTTCATGCAGTGCCAACTGATGATGTGGATGTCTACTTTGAAACCCCTGCTGATGACAATGAGCATGCCCGCTTCCAGAAGGCCAAGGAGCAGCTGGAGGTCAGGCACCACAACCGCATGGACAGGGTGAGTGTCAGTCTTCAGGCTTTGTGCTGTGCCGTTGTTCATGTGTCAGGTTGCTGCCCCTGTTTTACTGGAAAAATTGGTGGTAAAGTGACTTGCTTTCCACTTTCTAGCCTTGTGTTTCTTTCAGTATGGCCACACCATGGCAGGCAGTTTTTTAGTTCTCCAGTGTTGGGAGAGCGGAACTAGGTTAGAGATGCTGGGAAGAAATCCTTTACTCAGAGGGTGCTAAAGCCCTGGCACAGGTTGCCCAGAGAGGTTGTGGATTCTCCATACCTGGAAGTGTTTAAGGCTAGGTTGGACAGGGCTTGGAGCTATCTGGTCTAGTAGAAGGTGTCTCTGCCCATGGCAGGGAGTGGAAAAAGATGAGCTTTAAGGTCCCTTCCAGCCCAAACCTTTCTGGGTTTCTGCGAAGCTTGGCTTGTTGCTCAGAGGGATTAAGTGCTAGGTTTAAACCCCACAACAGCTCTTTTGTGCCTTCAAAACCCAGCCAGGCTGTGCTAGGATCTGCCTGTGAAGGCAAATCAGCTCATGAAGATCAGATTTGAATTTGTGTCTTGTTCATGTGTTCTGTCCTTTTTCTGTCCAGGTGAAAAAGGAATGGGAGGAGGCAGAGCACCAGGCTGTAAATCTCCCCAAGGCAGAAAGGCAGACTCTGATCCAGGTAAGAGTGAAAGGACCTAAAGAGGAAAGTTACGGAGAGAGATTGCAATATTCAGAGCCAAAAGACAACTGAGATGCAAGAGCAGCCTTCCTGCTCTGTCAACAGCTGCCTTTTAGAGGAGGTTTGGTTCAATTGCTTGCTTTGTTCTTAAAACTGGAGATGATCTGATACTATGCCAGGTCCTTTCCTAGACACACTAGTAGAAAGTGATCTCGCCCCTCAAGCATAGCGACAGCAGAGCCAAATTGTAATTCCAGACCTTTGGCCTGTTTTGCACTAACCACTGGCCTCAGCCTGGTTCAGAGTCAGCCCTGACTCTCTGGACACACGTTTCCTGCTCGGGCAGAATTAGTGAAAACCGCTTAGACAGCAGATAAAGCTGATGTGCTGCCAAAATGCCAATCTTGTGCCTTACGAGGAGAGTTCAGTTGGACTGTGAAGTTAATCAGGGGTATCTGCAGTGTTGGATCATTAGGGGGGAGGGCTCTTCTGGCAGCAACAACTCTGTGAATTTCTCTCAAACCAATATACAAGTAAGTGACTGACTTCGGCTTTTAAGCCCACTTTGGATTTTATCCTGGAACACAGTTTTCTTTCTGCATTTTTTAATATAAGTCACTGTTGGGAACTATGTGCAAATCCAAGAGTTTGTCATTATCTGTTGAAACATAACACTTAGTGGACTGTTCTGGTTTGTTTGGAGATGAGGGTTATGACTTTTCTAAAAGAACACAGAGAGGTTTGATCTGAAGGCGTGCTGGTGGAAAATTCCCTGTGCAATACCTTTGTAAACTTTTGCAAATTCAAATTAATGGCTCCAGGCTGAAGGGATCAATCCTGTTTTCATATTGCAGGGTCGAGGGCAAGAGTTAATATTATGTCAGTTGTTCAGCACAGCCTGGATCTCCCAGCCCCAACATGGGCTTTTATGTGCAAGGTCATTTTCCCTCTTCAGACCTTTGAAGTGGCTTCTGAGGGAAGTTTGGAAGGCAAATTGTCACCACTGAATTTGCAGAGATGAAATCTGCATCAGCAATTCTCCATGCCTTTTTCTCCTAACTGTAAATGGGTTGGATATGGATTTTGACAGTCTTTGTTAGTTCTAAAGGGTTACAGGAGTTGTTGGTCACACGGTGCATTTCACACAGATTACTTTCTTTGCTCTAGCACTTCCAGGCCATGGTGAAGTCTCTGGAGAAGGAAGCAGCGAGTGAGAAGCAGCAGCTGGTAGAGACTCACCTGGCTCGTGTGGAAGCCATGCTGAACGATCGCCGTCGCATCGCCCTGGAGAACTACCTGGCTGCCCTGCAGGCTGACCCACCACGCGTGAGTTTCTTCCCAACACATTTGTCCAGTAGGATAGCACTGGGTAGGATGGCAGGTGGGAATGTCTTGGTGAGAACATTGCCTATGACTTGCAGAAACTGGGAATTGGTTCCTAGGAAAGCTTCTGCATTGTGGAAGTTGGTGCTGCAGACTTAGCAGTGGGTCTGTAATTGACTCCCTCTCCTTCCTGCCTGGGGAAAAAATCCTCTGCTTTGTTTGGTGTCTGTAAGGCACAGTTCATAAGGTGTGGTGTTCTGAGTCATACAGACTTAAAACTAAGTGTTCTGAGTCAAACAGGCTTAATTTGAAAAAAAAAAAAATACCTAGGGGCCGAGTGCAGGTGATAGATCTGTCCAGCACCAGAGTAGGCTCACACCTGACGTGCTGTTTTCTGCTGCGGGTTTGGGTTGGCTCCAGTGGTTTGACCTGTTCCCTGCTCCTGTCCTGCAGCCCCACCGCATCCTGCAGGCCCTGAAGCGCTACGTCCGTGCCGAGAACAAGGACCGGCTGCACACCATCCGCCACTACCAGCACGTCCTGGCAGTGGATCCGGAGAAGGCTGCGCAGATGAAATCCCAGGTATGAGGGAGTTTCTGTCAAGGGAGCCATTGTTGCCCAGACCTGGCTGTCGGAGGCTCTGGAAGCTGTGTGTTGCTGGGTACTACAGCAACTTCATCCTTGTGGAGCTCTCCCTCTCTCCTGTGCTTGCTTCCCATCACCAGATAGCCTCCCTGCATGGTTTCCTTGGTGCCTGGCTCAGTGTTAGAAATTGAAACTCTGATTTATACGTTGTTGGTCACAGTGACAAGTTGGGGGGTTTAGAACTAGGTCACTATCAGTTCTGTGTTTCCTTTTATCAAGCACCCCTGGAATTACTTGCTGGGGACTTGGTTATCTTGAACAGACTTCACGTCCCTTCACTTCTTCCAAGTGTCTACGTGTTTCTTTCCTTAGGCTTGTTCTTCATAGTGCCTCTGTTTGGGGTTTGTGGGAATTCTCTCATGCCTCTGCAGAGTTACTGCCTGATTTCCAAAGCATAACTTGTAACCCTTTCCAAGCACTTGATCATTGTCGTTTGCTTTATCAGAAAGTCTGGTTTTGATGAATTTTATGTTGTACCATTGCACTGTATTTTACTTCTGAACATCCAGAAAATCCTTTTCCTTCTGCTGGGTAATGCAAGTGAATATGCTGCTTCAAACCTGGCCATCGTACTTGTAAGAGTACTTGCAGATACTCCGCAAATCTTTGGAATTATGTCCTGATACTTGTTTCCACTTGTTTTAAAATGGGGAAAGATGTGCTGAAAGGCCCAACTGATGGAAAATTCAGATCAAGAATGGCCTGTTAGCACTGAAAGATCTGTTTGGAAGGGTATGCCCTTTCTCAGGTTCAGAGAGAACTCACTGTCCAGTTGCACCTTTGGGGATGTTTTCCTAGTCCCAGTTTGTGGCTGGTATGCTGCTTTGGAGTGTCTTTGAATTCTGCAGTGCCCAAAAGGTAAGCAAGAAGAAGAAAGAATGGAGAGCTGTAGGGAGACAGTGCAGTGGAGTGCATCCAGTGCTGCCAAGAGGAAGAAATAGGCACTGAGGAAAAAATGCATAAAAAACTGTGTAACCAGGAGGTGGAAATATCCTGGGTTAAGGGTAGGACAGCCGGTTGCTGTCACCTCTGGTGAGGGGCAGAGTGGTGTCACAGTGATTTTCCAGAGGCAAACCTCACACTGGGAGGTGGCAGATTCCATGGGTTCCACCTTGTTTCTGGGTGCTGGCGGTGAACCTTCACCTCATGTCTCCTGGTCTCCCACTGCCTGTGGGATTCTTGTTAAGCTGCACATCCCCAGGAGGAGTGGTGGCAACTGTGGTGGTTCGATGGTGCTTGGCTCTCCGTGTGGAATATGTGGTCACATTTTCAGAGACATGTCAAGCACAGCCCAGCACTTTGTTCTTCTGCTGCCACAGCCCAGGAGGGAGTATGTGAACTGTGTTTTTAAGCTAAACCCTAAACAGTCCTTAATTCATTCTGAAGGCTGCAGTGTCAACAAATCGACATTCGAGGGATGTGGGTGGTACCGTTCAATTTCCATTCCCTTTACTTTTCAGATGCACTTTAGGCTCCTCAGTCAATTCCCTTGATTGACAAGCTGCCACATGCAAAATTAAATTGTTTTCATCCTTGCTCTTAAAGGTCAGGCACATATCAGACTGTGAAACAGGTCCATCTGACTAGCTTTTTGCAATGTTTGGCCATCCATATAAATGTTTTCCCTGCTCCCCATGATCCCTGATTATGCAGCACCCTCTTCAGGTCAGGCCTGACTTCACTGCTGGATTTAATGTGCTTGGGAGGAGTGATTTGAGCTTGCCCAGAGCTTGAATGTATTTCTTAAAGGAAGGGAGAACACTGCTACCAGTGAGTGGGTGTAGGACAAATGTAATGCCACAGTTGGTTTGAAAGGCACCTTTGTTCTGAAACCAGAGCTGATAAAATACCCTGTCTGCTCCTTTTGCCTGTATCTTTTCTAGCAGTCAGGAATGATAATCCACTTAATAAAGCACTCACTTGTAGCTGTTGGAGGAGATGAATTATGACTATGTATGGGAAATACCAGCTGTGGTGGCATTTTAGTGTTTCCAGTGGAGAGCTGGTTACAGTGAGAGTCTGCTGAATCCTCTCTCACTCCCAACATTTCCCAACCTCCTGATACACTGTGTACAGACAGTCAGTTCCAGTGGAGTGTGAGAGCATCAGTCAGAGAATTGGACTGGATGGATCTGTGTCCCCTATTGCCTGCCATGGAAGATCCACCAGTAATAGATATTTTATTGAGCAAGGAAAGAACTGGTACCGTGAAGTGACTGACAGTCTCCAACACACTCTTGTACATCTGCAGGTGATGACACATCTTCATGTGATTGAGGAGCGGATGAATCAAAGCTTGTCTCTGCTCTATAAGGTGCCATATGTGGCTGAAGAAATCCAGGATGAGATTGGTGAGTGTGTGTGCCAGCCCCTATGCTGCTGTGTTAAGACTCCCAAGATTTTATATCCAACTGAGCTCCCAAAAGATTGCAGTTTCCTTTGAGAGGGTGCCCTCGACAACAAGCGCTTGGGCTCAGGGAAGGTACTCTCTGGATGTTACAAAACAGCCAGTCAGAATAGCTTGTTCCCAGGAATTTTCACTGTCCATTTAAAAAAAAATCAACAGTGTTCAGAATAGCAAAGCTGTCTCTCTAAGAGAGATTAGGAAGATCTGTAAAAAACCCCCAGATGCTTTCTCCCTTTATAGTTTAATCCCATCTTGCCAAAACCTCTTGCCACATCAAACCTCTTGGCCCTTATTTGAATGTATCTCTAACCAACGCCTTTACTGAGAATTTCAGATGAGATATGCAAGATAAAATAACCTGGCAGCCCCGAGCAGTGTTCCCCTGCAGCCCTGCCTCAGCCTGGTTCAAGCCATCTGCCCCTGTCTTCCCTGCCAGGTTTCATGCAGCTTGTATAATTCCTCTTACTCCTTTCAGATGAGCTGCTTCAGGAACAGCGTGCAGACATGGATCAGTTCACATCCTCCATTTCTGAGTCCCAGGTGGATGTCAGAGTGAGCTCTGAGGAGAGCGAAGAAATTCCCCTGGATGGCAAACCTTTCCGCCCGTTCCAGGTGAAAACCTTCCCAGCCTTGCCTGAAAGTGAAGGTATGTGGAACTGAACATTGGGTTCACTGGTGGTTTTCCTTAGATGGTAGGCTCAGCTGGAACAGAGAGAGATCCATCCCTTTGGGTGATGTAGAGTGAAGCAGTTGCCCTGACAGGACCCCTCACTCACTGGAGAAGCAGTGCTGCGAGTAATGTCTGCTGAGCTGCTCTCTTGATTTTCTGATTCTTCTCTTTGCAAAATTGTCCTCTCTTTTCATTTTGCAGCGAGTGTCAAGTTTTTACAGTGTGTCTTGGCTCTGGAATTAATTTTCAGTCTTTAACAAAAACGTTCTTGTATAATGTTAAATCTTTGTGCTGTGACCTGCTGAAGGGCTGCAGGAATTCCCTTTTTTTTTTAATACAGATATCTATTTTTTTGTATCACTGGGTGTTGACAGCTGGTGTGTGCGTGTGTATTTATTTTAAAAACGCTTGAACAGAGTCCTGAGCTTAAAGCTGTAGACTAAAAGCTTTTCCCAGGGTCTGAGTCAGAAATCATGCACAAGCCTTTTTCCTTTCTCTCTTAATCTCCTTTCTCTGCTATTTTTGTTTTTGTTTTCCCTTCTGCTAGATCCTCAGCCGGATTTGTACCATCCAATGAAAAAAGGTTGGTTCTAAGCTGCTCCCTCACAGTGCTTTCAATCACTCTCCTACCTCCTCAGTGTGTTTGATAGCTTCATTTTAGTTCCATACTCACCTTGATTTTCATTTCCGTGCTTTCACTTAGATCAGTAATGTTCAGTTTTGCTTGTTGAGGCCTAGTGTCAAAGAAGCCAGCTAGTCTGAGCATCTAATTGTGTGTGTGTGTTCCTCCCTGATGGGCTCACTAGGGTCTCGGGAGTGCCTGGAGGGGCTCTTAGCCCTTGGGAAGGGTGGCCTTGGCCAGTGTCTGCAGAGGTGCTTTGCATCTCTCCATGTGTGACACTTCTCAGATTAAACCCTGCAGTGCTTGTGGGGAATAGTTCAGAGGCTCTTCTGCCTCCTGTGGAACCTGTCCTTGATGCCCCATGATGCCACTAAACTAGGAATGAGTGTTCTTCAGGACACATCTAAATGTCCTTACGGAGTGCAGCTAGTATGGGACAGATAAATCAGGAGATTCCTCCTCCATGTTTGTGCTTTCCTTGGCATCACCTTCCCACACGTAGCATCTCTCCATAGCAGCAAAGTGTGTGAGGTTTTCCATTTCTCCCTTAGCTCAGGATTAATTCAGCCTGGCTGAAAAGGGGCTTTAAGAGCAGCATAGAAATATTAGCATTAAAGAATGTTAGTGATATGGAATCAGGGAAAGATGAGTAGGAATGGGAGGCTCTTGCAGAGTGGTGCTACATGAGCTGTGTGTGGAGTAAACCCAGTGCTTTAATCTGCCTTTGGTTCCAAATATATTATGTAGACCTCAAAAGAGAGCAAAAGATTTTGCTAATAAGCATTTCATGTGAGCACACATAGTTTTGTAACATGGTGAAGGCTAAATAGCTTGAAACTATCCTCATTATCCATGTTTCTCTAGAAATGTAAGTCACCTTCATCCCTCTTGTGGAACAGTATATAGCTAATTCAGTGTGCTGACTGCTCTGGTAAGAATTGGGACAGACTTCAGCTTGATTTTTATTTATTGAATTTTTGGACAACTGCTTTGTTGACTTGAAGATGATAAATTTGTGCTAGTTCTTCCTGTCTGGGTAAATTTAAGAGTCTCTGATGACCTGGGGACAACAATTGTCCTACACTTGTTCCTTCTCTCCCTTCCCTTTTCATTGAATTGCTCGAAGGCTTCGAGGGAGTTTTGGATTGGCGGGGGGATTTTGTGCAGACGTGTGCTTTTGGTTTTTTTTTTTCCCCTGGGAGGTATATAATTTAAACTGTGCCTTTGAGCTACATAGAACTGGGTCTGTTACTTGGTACAGCACTCTGAGACTAATAGCAGAGCTCAGTGTAGCAGCTGAACTCTCAGCCCTGGAGACTACTGGGTTGGCTCCTGAGACTGGAATAAAACAACCATAGGCCAAAAGCTGACACAGTAGTTCTGCACAAACTATTTGTGGCTGGTCTCTCCCAAAAATCCCAATCATTGACTTCCATAATAACATGACCTGCTTCAACAGTTGTGAGAAGTCAGACTGGCAGTCTTGGCTGTGCTTGGAATCTGATTACTGCCTCCAAAGAAAAATGTGATGCACTAAAACCTGGGATGCTTCATAGTGAAATGTCATTTCCATGGCATTTTCAGGCAATAAAAGCTTGTCACTGTAAAAACTTGCCTTGGAGCCAAGTAGCCTTTCCTTGCATCTCATCGAAGAACATGCTGCCAATTCCAGCAGCAGTTGACATAATGTCTTGGGCACCTTGCAAGCTCAGCAGTTTGTGCAGAGGGGTGGGTTTGGAGTCACCAGCAAAGCCTGAAGTGCTATAGTAGAACTTCCCCCACATCATTGGAAAGATCCCACTGCAGGTTTGAGGCTTCACTCTCCTGCTTTTGCACTAGTGAGTCACAGGTCATTGCATTGTCCCTACCACCAGTGGAACACTGGTGTTCTCCTAACATGCCACGTTATGTCAGGTCAGGGCAGTTTGCATCAGACTCTCTTACTGATCTGATCTATTTATAAACATTTTGGATCAAAACAGTTTATGCAGAGCCTTCTGTTAATTGATATTCTTCTCCTGAGCCAGTGCTGGTTCAAGCCTGGAAATGGGGTAGTAATGTTGTGGTACAAAGGCTGGTGTAGTTCTCTGCTCCTCCCTTGCCCTGGGATTTATTGTTTCTGGGCTTGTGCCAGATACGGGACAGCGGCTCATGGGTGACCTTGGAATTCTCATTCCCGAGGCGCCTGCTGATGCGCCTGATCCCACCAGAATGGGTGACAGCATTCCCTGTGTGCTGGCTCTTGGCAGACGGATGTGTGTCCACTTCCACGGAGGGTCACGGAGGGGTGCTGGTGACCTGGGCTGACACCTGCAGACGTCACTGCACTCAGCGTGTGTTACGCCTTGTCTGGGGCCATCTAACAGAAGCACTTAACAGTGCGGTTTGTCTGGATTGACACCTCAGCCTGATTTTGGTGATGAGTCCTGTCTGTTCCTCTCATTGCCACCTCATTTCCCCTCATTAACAGCCCTCCTAATCACTTGTCACTGTAGCTTGTGAGCTGCCTTCTGACACAGCAGCATGAGGACAGGTTAATACTCAGCGGTCTGTGCAGTTAAACACACGAGCCATGGCAGCTCTACACAGAGTAGGTGACCCTTCCAAAATGTTCCTAGGGGCTCATGGGCTCTCCTTGCTCTTTTGGTGCAGGTTCGGGCATGACTGAGCTGGATGGGCTGATTGGCGCTGAAGAAAAAGTGATTAACAGCAAGAACAAGGTGGATGAAAATGTGGTGAGCTCTCCACCTTTATTTTGTGAAGCTAAACCTGCCGTGGACACTAATTAATAGCAGTGGCTTGTTTCCATGTCTCATTCCTGCTCACAGAATGTCAGTGTGTTCATTATCCATATGGTGTGGGGGAGTCGGTTTGGTGACTATTGTAGGCTCTTAATACTGATTAGCATCAGAAGGGTGGGAGGGAGAGGGAAGGAGAGAGCTTCAGATCTTTGGCAGTCTGAGTCTGAGAACTCTCTGATTTAGGAATGTTTTTCTCAAGCAGAGACCCTTTGATGTCCCTTTACTTTCACTGGGTAGCTCACTGTCTGAACGCACCGCATGCTGATGTGTTCCATCTGTGTTCCCACTTATTTTTCATGGCAGGAAAGGCCTCACCTTCCTCTGAAAGTGAGCGATCCAGCAGGAATTGTCTCTATCCACAGTGTTAAGAATTCTCTAGGTTCTGGTGACAGCCACTTCACCTCAGTTCCATGGGTTTAAAAAAATTACAAAGTCAGCTTTTGAGTTTCCTTTTCATACTCTTTTAAAGTCACAGGTTAGATCTTACATGACAGAAATGCTGGGTCCAGAGTTAGGACCTGTTTTTTAATTGTTTTTTTCTTTGGGGCTTTAGTTGGAGGTAGTCTGGTGGTAACTAGTTGTAATACTATCTCTGGTGGCTGTATAAGAGCTGGAGAACATTCCATGCTGTTGAGAGCAGGGGGGAGATGGTAAGTGGTCCTGAGCCTTTGCTAGCATTCATTAAAGGTCTCTTGTCTGTCTTCCTCTTCCTTCTCCCTGTTTTGTGTGGATCCTTCCATAAAACACTTTTGTGGCCGTTTTTAGGTAATTGATGAAACCCTTGATGTGAAGGAGATGATTTTCAACGCGGAGCGTGTCGGAGGGCTGGTGGATGAGCCGGTACGTTTGTGGCTGCTGAATCCAGGGACTGGCTGGATTTTGGTTCCCATTTTCACTGAATTCAGGGTTTGGTGCCTGGATGCTGCTCTGGGGGCTCATACAGAGTGAAACACAGTACAGTCCTTCTGCATAAAGATGTAAACAGTGAACAAACAGATACTAACCCGACTCCTACTGCAAAAGTGTTTTGTGGGATAGGGAAGTGATGTGGGCCGGTGCCTGTCCAGAGGTACTAAGTGGGGAAAGAATTTTGTGTTCATTATCCTTTTGGTGGAATATTTAGAGGTGAAATATTTAGGGGTGGAATACTTAGGGGTGAAATATATACACTGTTTAGTGTATAATCAGTCATAGCTCGATACCACAGATGGTCAGAGACCTTACTAGTGGCCATGGTTTAGGTTTGTGTTTAGCAGTGCATCTCCCTCATTGCTCCTGCTCAGCCTGCTCTGTTTTCTTCCCTCCAGGATAATGACAACTCCCTCCGTGATGACTTCAGCTTCAGCAGCAGTGCCCTTATTGGGCTGTTGGTGATTGCTGTTGCCATAGCTACTGTTATAGTCATCAGCTTGGTGATGCTGAGGAAGAGGCAGTATGGGACCATCAGCCATGGAATTGTGGAGGTGAGAAACAGCTCCATAACCGAGGATGAAAATAGTCAGTGTTGAATCACACATTGTGTGTGGGGGTAGAGGATGGCAGGAGCTGCCAGGCCATGGACAGTTCTGCTCCTGGCTGGGTAGGAATTAACCCTGTCCCTGCTGACACCATCACCGCTCGTTCCTCGGTGTGCAGGTGCCAGTCCCTGGTGTGCCGTGCTGGCACCTGCCACTCCATAGCTGCACTTGCTTTTCACTAGGATTCAATTAGCCTTCCCTGGCTGGCTCAGGGTAGGATTTAGCAGTAAATGAGCTTTTCAGGCGATATCTTTAGCAGGGCAGTCAGTCAGCCAATCTATAGCAATTTGTCCTCCTGGCTAATTGACGATTAAGATGTCGTGATGGGCCAAACGCTAAAGAGCAGCTCCTTCTTCCTTGCACATATCTAATGACAACTTAATGGAGCCCAGAGAAAGCTGCTTCTCCCTTTGTCCCACCCATGCAGGAGATCATAACAACTTCTTTAATGAGAGAATTGGGTCCCTGATTTGCAGTGTTGGCTGAGCAATGACAGATTCGTGAGAACATCCCCACAGGGGGCTGGGTGGGCAGGAGGCATCAGCTCCTGAACAAGCAACTCCATTAAACAAATTACCTTTTGCAGTTTACCTTTTTTCCCTGTTTACTGCTCACCATGGTATTCACTCAGTGTTTGTCTGTTGCCTCTTGTTCTGTGGAATCAGTCCTGGAAGTTTCTCCTTGACCAGTATTGTGTGTTTTTTCCAAAGGTTGACCCGATGCTCACCCCCGAGGAGCGGCATCTGAGCAAGATGCAAAACCATGGCTACGAGAATCCCACTTACAAATACCTGGAGCAGATGCAGATATAAAAGAGATGAAGATAGGATAGCCCTGACGGGAAAGGGTGCAGGGCGAAGGGCCAAAGTGGTCCAGTGTTTTGGATCAACTACTGAACAACAGTTGCTTCAAGAGGACTTCATCTTACATTCAGAACTCCTGGATCATTAAGACTATAATTACTACTGTAGAGTTGCAATTTCCATTCTTTTAAATGGGTGAAGAAATGGTAATATAACAATATGATATATAAATCTCCTTAAATGGGAAAAATGGATCTATTGCAGATATTTGACTGAGATGTAGTTTTCTTTTTTTTTTTTTAAATAATCTGAAAAATACCAGTTCTGTTGTACTGTTGTCTGATACAAACTCTATATATATAAAAATGGGAAATGTTGATTTTTATTTCTGATAGACCACCTGTATATTGAGGGTCGTTTGTACCAGCCCACCTTGAAAAAAGGAGACAGTTGTGGCTCTTCAGTCATTTTGGCTTTTATACATAAAGCAGTATTCTTTTTTTCCTTTTTTTTTTTTTTTTTTAAGTGAATTTCACTGGGAGTTGCGAAGAGATTAATTTAGGGATAGGAGCTATTACAGCATAAGCAAGGAAGCAATTTGGAATGCTAACTAACAAAATTCCTTATAATGAGAAAAAAAAAAAAAAGAGAAAAAAAAAAGAAAAAAACCCATCCTCATATGCCAGTGGTGTGCACCCTGCTGCTTAGCAGCTCGGGCTCTAGGAATCAAGACTCCCTGGAGGCAAGGAGTTAAAAGGCTTCTAGCATCTCTGTTTATACTTATTCTAGTGGAATGTTAGAACATGGTTTGTGCATACTGGGGTCTGCACATTCACCTTCCAGATTCAGTTCTGCTCTAGAGTTGGAAGTTCTGGTATTGAATTGAAATCCTCTGTTCTCAGCCAGTTTCCTTCAGTACTCACCTGGCATTAACAGCCCCCTCTTGCTACTACTTTCTAATTTCCCCAGCTCTCCTGCCTCACCAACTTGGTAAGTAGTTAAGAGCTGCAGGCTTTTGAGCCTCTGCATCTCCCTGGGTGATGTTGGGCCAGAAAGGACAAATCACTGCAATAACTGGGACCTTGGGAGCTGACAAACACAGAGCTCTCTTTGCTGGGGAGGGAAGAGAGTGACACGTTGGGAAAGGGATGCTGCCTGCTTTAAGGGAAATGGGATGCATAAGCCCCAAGAAGACCAAAAGGGGCATTGTTCCACTCACCATCATGTCTTTGTAATGCTTGTATAGTTGGTGTTAATGCTCACGGCTTTTTTAAATCTGGAGGTTCTGGTAACCTGTGGTGTATTTTTTCTATTTTTCCTGTGACTTTATTTTTTCTTCCCCTTTCCGTGTTTCTTCCCACTATGCACAGATTTACCTGCAAACTCCTTAGTGTGGTCTGTGGGGAATGTACAAAGTTTAAACACATCAATAAACACTTTAACTTCCAGACAGTTTCTTCTCTTTATTCACGGGCTGGCTTTAATTCCCCTCCTCCCACCGTGTCCTGCCGAACCCACAAGGCCTTTCCCTGACGGTGAGAAGGACTGTACAGGTATTGATGTGTGACCACGCCTGGAGTCTTTTGTGGTATTTCCAGATCCTGCTGACCTTTGTGGAGAGGAGGAGGCAGGATGCTGAACCGAAGGCCTGGATCCTGAGTAGAGTTAAAGCAGCCGCTGGAGTGCAGGTCGGGGGGAGCTGGGGCTGCTGCTCTCTCTGGCTGCTTGTGGAAGATCCTGCGGACGGTTCTTCCCATTCCCAGGATGCAGGTGGCTGCTGGCACAGCCTGTGGGAGCGAGCAGAGCCAAGGCTCTGCGGTGCCAAGCTGTTCCTGTCCCTGGCCATCCTCCTGCGCTTCCTCGGGAGCCACAGGGGCGGGCCTGGTTTGCAGCCTGTGCTGGCTGTGTGCTCAGGGCCTGTGACACCCACAGGCCTCAGGAATGGGACTGGGCAGAAGGACAGCAGGAAATCTTGAAATTCCTAGATATGAGGGTGTGGAAAAACACCTCACAGTGACACAGTTTCCGTGGATGCTTCTTGTGGATAATTAAAGTCATAGAGCCCAGGGCAGGAATCAGCTAATTATGGTTAGCGTTCACTGCATCGCTGCTGCTGTTTTATGAGGGGAAATAACTGTTTGGTTTAAGTACCTCTTCCAGAACACCTAAAACTAACAGCCTGTAAAGCTCAAAGCTGTTTCTGCTCCTGTGTGTCATTCCTCTCTGTTCCTCTTTGAGGTGTGACCTCAAGCACAGACTCCTCCTCTCTCATGTCAGTGAAATGACCAAAGAGTCATTGCCGCTTGAATGTCATTTTAGAGGTCAATAGATGGAATTAATTTTCCTCCATATTGACCGGTGCAGTTCCCAATAGATCTGGAGGAAGAGAGGGAGAGGAGGAAACAAAAAGGTTTAGCAATTTTGAACAGAAAGCACTTGCATGTCCTGTTTCTCCTTAAACGTGGGCTCCTTGGTTCCACTGGAACCTCCATATTCTGGTTAAATTATTCAGACACCGAGGAAGGAGCAGATGCTGTCCTAGAAAATGCCGTCTGTTGGCTTGTCACAACTACTTGGGAAAGAGTTTTGATTTTAAACTAAATTTATTTTAAATGATGCCAAAGCATATCTGCAGCCCAAAGCAATTCTTGGACTGCACCCTCAGGTAGGGTGACCTGCAAGAGAAACAAATTACAGAGGCTGCAGATTGAATTCCAGAATTGAATTTGGGTACTAGATTTTTCCTTTGATAAATTCTATTAGTCCTGCAAAATAAATACATCAGGCTGGAATCAAAGTCTATTAGTTCCATGCTTTGGCACAGAACGCCAAGCACTCGGGATTGATTCTTTAGGATGGATTTTGACCACAGCTTCTGAAAAGTCATGTTGAAACTTAGCTGCTTGAAGATGGGTGCTAAGGCAGGGCCCAGGTGTTCCTGGTATCAGCTGTGCAAGCGAAGGGGCTGATCCCAGCAGAGAGGCCACGAGGTAGTCTGGGGAAATATCAGCAGTTTCATGGTGATAAGACACTTAAATGATTCAGAGCACAGTGGAGCGGTTGGTTGGGGGAAGAGAGCTGCATTTCAAAACAAAAACTGATTTTAAAGAAAAAGTTCTTTAAGAGGAGCAGCATAGCTCTCTGGTCCGGAAACAGGATGTTTGAGAAGGGCCTTTGGGAATGCTGAGCAGAGGAAGCGCTGGGTCAGTTTGTCTCCCTTCTCCTGAGGCTGTTGGTAGCCCTTCTGCAAGGGCACAGTGATGGATGTCAAATCCCTTCTGTGCACAGGAACAAGTGGCTGGAACGTGGGTGGATTGATTTTACCAGCCTTACTTGTCTCTGATGTGCAGAGCAACATTTGTGTGAAGTGTGGTTTTGATCATTCAGCCCCAGCCAACAGAAGAGATTAAAGGTGCTCATGAGGAGCTCAAGCAGGTGGTGATGCAGTGCCTGGAGCCTTTCCCTCTGTTGCCCCATCAAAAGGTGACATTCACCTGATGGAGCACATGAACCCTCCTTATCCTTTGACCTGGGGTGTTTCAGGTAGATGTTTGAGAGCTGCAGGTCTCAAGGTGAGGTGTCCTTTGGTCCAGCCTGAGTGTGGTGCCTAAAGTTGGTGTCACCACAGAGGAATTTAGGTGGTCTCCAGAGCAGGTGCAGCTCTGTCAGTGGCATCAGCGGCTTTGTTGTGGTGACAAAGGCGGCCAGATGTGCACAGCGAGGGGCAACACTGATGAGCTAGAGAAAGACAGCTTTTATAGGACATAGTAGAGTAAGGTAGGGAAAGCGAGGGTGAGTGGAGCCGTTCCTGCTTTCAGGTTGCAGTGGGACCACGTGCAGATCACCTGGCTGTGATCCTTAGCAGCAGCATGGGATGGAAGCTTCAGAGAGCTGTAAGGCAGCAGGCTCAAAAGCTGTTTCTCCAGTGCAGGAGTCAGAGCATCCTTATCTTCTGGGCTCCTCTTCATAAATCCACATTTTGATCCCAGCAGGCACTGGCAGCTTTGCTGCAGAGGCAGGGAGAAGATTCTGCTGAGCACAGCACCTGACAGAGACGAGGGTTGAATTCATTTATCTGTGGTTCTGCAGGAGTGAGTGGGTTAAAAAACGTGAGCATTTTGCTGTATTTACCAGTGCTTTGTAGCAGGAGCACTTAGCCCCTGGCCTGGAGGCTCTCCATGCGTGCTGCCAGGATGGGTTAATGCAGAATTTTATTTCTAGCAGCACTGTGCTCCTGAGAGCAATTTGAGAACAGGCTGTGGGCTGAATGAGCTGGTTCTTAAATACCATCAGTCTCTGGATGGCATCAGGGAGGTTCCCTGGGCCCATCTCCGAACAGACTCTGGTGCTTGGAGTGTGGGGCTGAAGGTGGTGGGAGGGGCTGGACCTGAGGGAAGTGGTCCCATCTCCCCAGAACCTTGCCATGATGTGTGTTAGTGGGAGGGGTAAAGACCCTTAAGGGGAGGAGATGATGGGACAGAGTCTGTGGAACTTAATAATCTTCCTGAATTGCTGAGTCTGACTGGAACAGCTTGGGGATATCCCAGTTTTCTGAAGGCTTCCTCATCCTCACATGTTAGAGCTTCATGGAGCTGCGCTGTGGGAAGGTAGGAACCTTAGCCAACGTTCTGTTTCCATGCCTTAGACTTCCCCAGATGATCCCTGGATGTGAGAGCAGAAGGAGCAAGGCGAGTTGGTTTACCTGTGAATGATCCTCCTGGCATCCTCAACATCCTTGCAGTCTCCACAGCAACATGAGCTGGTCCAAATCCATCCTCTGTGCCTGGGTTGGAGGCCACTCTGGAGGCAGGAACTTCTCAGGAGCATCTCACCTGCTTTCATGTGAGAGCAGGGATTTCCTTCCTCGTCCTCACTTGCTCCCTGGGAACATTCCCTGGCAGGGAGCACATCTATTCCCTCCTCTGAGTCCCTGCCTGCACACCAGGGGCTTTTCTCTGCCTGACTGTGCAGCAGGAAGTGAAACACCTGAGACTTTGAATGTGTTTACTCCTGGCTTTGAACTTTCTGCTCATCCCGTGTGTGTGGCTGTGAAAAATCTCTCCCTGTAAAACATATTGCTCTGATGTCAAAGGGGCTGAGGGTGCTTCTAGTTCTGGTGCAAGGGACAGTGCCAGTGAGGGTGAGGGAGATGTAGATGCTTGATTTGGATTTAATATCCCTTCTGGATTATATCGTAGCAGCTGTTTGGTGAACCCTCCTGCAAGGTCTCTGAGAGGAAGGGCTCTGCCTATGGCAAGCTCAAAAAAGAGGGAAACTCTGGTCTCTTCGATGGTGCCAGAGTGGATTTATTTTTTTCAGCTGAAAGCACAGGCACTTCAGAGAAAACACCTGCAGGGAGAAAGTGGTGTAAAGGTGTAAAGGCTTCTGAGCAGAGGGATTGGCTCCCTCAGCTGCTCCCTGTGCGGCTGCTGGGATGGGGACTTGGCACAGACCTGCCATCCTGGAGCTGGGCTTGGTGCTTCCAGGTTGTGAACATCTGGCAAAAAGCGCCAGTTCTTAGAGCAGCCTGGTTGAAAAGAGGCCTTTCAGGTTGGGCTTTCTGTGCTGCTGCCTGGGTTCGCAGGGGGCGTGTGAAGGGGAGGGCGGGGGCTGTTCTCCCGTGTGCTGCCCGGGGCCTCGCTCCCTGCAGTGGGGAACAGAGCAGGGCTGCTTCTCCCGGGGCTGGCACTGCCTCTCCGAACGCAAGGTGAGGAGTAATTGTTTTCTCCAGTGTGGTGGTTTGGCAGGGAATAATCCTGCAGCTGGTGCAGGCTCATGGAGAAATGAAGGCTGGAGGGGACTTCTGAAGGGCATCACACTGACCTCCCAACGTGGGTCAGAGCAGGTCGCTGGGTGGTCGAATCTAACGCTGCTGTTTTCAGCAGCAGCTCTCCTGCCTGTATCCATGGGTTTTGGGGCAGGAAAAACGATGTGAATTACTGTCTGAGGTCAGGAAAGTCTATAGGTGGATCCCTACTCCACCTTGACAGCAGGCCACAGGAAAATATCCTTTTCTCCTCCTCTGGGCAAATTTATTTGTGTGCTGCCTTTTTTCTGGGGCTCAGCCCTTGCTGTGCCACCTTCTGGTGTCACTTTTTTGGATGTAACAGGATCATCTGCTTTAGATTTTGTGTTATCCTGTGAAGATGGAGTTACGGACATGAGTTTCCAGCAGGCACGAGGAAGGAAACTCCTTATGGCCATGTGAGTATCTGGATGCTGGAAAAGAAATAAACTGCAGGTAAAGTAATGATCCAGCCGTTCTCTGCTGGGATGGATTCCCGGTAGTTTGAGTTTTTTTGAGGGCTGAAATTTGGGTTTACCCCCTGCTGGTGACACACGTAAATTACTGGAGCTCACTCCAGGCACTGAGAATCAAGAACTAGACTGGGACTATCCTAAGGCTTGGTCACAGATCCAGCCTTCAGCTATTCCAGTTGCTTAATTAATAATCCTTTTTGTACAGATTATGTGTTTAGTGCCTTTCTCTGCTAATAATTCTGGGAACGTTGTCTGTTTTGCCTATTCCTAATTGCTTTCTCCTTGTTTTGAAGAGTGAACACCAAAACCAGCTTTTTGGGTTGAACTCGAAGCATCCTTTGTTTTTCAGGATGATGCATCAAGAACTACAAGCCACAGATGAGAAAAGTCCCTGTAATTTAATTTTAGGGCTATTTGCTCAAGTTTGTTTTTAAAAAAGCAGAGAACACTTGAATTTCCAAAGGCCCAAAATGAGTAGTGGAACTGAATCTTGAATCAGTTTTAGCTCTGAATCACACTCTGGGTTTAGATGGTGCATTTATTCCTGTGCTGGCAGTTCATATTTTTCCAAGGGTATTTGAGGATGTTCAAGTGTTCTTTACTTTTACAGACTATACACACACACATATATATATTTATTTATATATATATAAACTATATATAACCTGGGATGTGTCCATCCACCACAACACTTTACTGGCATATTTGGAATATCTTGCTGAAAAAAGGCACTTCAGCATGGAAATCAGTGATTTTTTTTCTGATGATGGACTTAGAATTTGGCTCACTTGAAAGAATTTTTGATATTCTGTGTTTTTGGATGCCTAATAACCCAAGGGACCACAGTTCCAGGCAGTTGGTGTGTTACTTCTTTTGCTAGGGGACTTTTTTTTTTTAAATGTGTAAACTCTGGGTAAGGGGGGGGCTGCAATTTTCATTTTTACAGTAGCAAACCTATTACCTATCTCAGAGGTTTGGATTTGGGCTGGGGTGGGACAAGTCTGGGGGCAGCTGATGGTGTCTGGATTTTTTATTTTTATCTTAAAATGTATTTTTATTTTAGAATTAAAAAGTAGAAGTGAAAATAAAAATAAGTGAAAGTAAAAGCAAAAATAAAAGTATGCAAAGCTTAAAGCAAAACTTAAAGCAAAAACTAAAAGTAAAGCAAAAGTTACTTTATTTTTAGTTTTATTTTTTAAAATTTTAAGGCTGTTGCCCTTTGCTTGAACAAAGATCCCATGCACTTGGTCTAAATCATCTTCAATTGTGAAGCTTCTCCCCTTCCAATTAAACACAAAACAAAGAATAAACGTTCTCTGCCCAAACAAGAACAGGAATTTCTTTGACTGCAAAACAGCTTCACAGTCATGTTTACACAGCCAGTGCTGTCTGAGAGGCTCCAGCTCTGCTGTTAAAGCTGGTCTAAAATATAAAACTGGTTTCCACAGAAGCTCAATCAAGTAATCCATGTGCTCAAGTGATAATTAATCAATTGGTTAATTAAACTGCTACAACTGTGCCTCCAGGAGTTAACCTGGGAAATGCATCTCCAGTCCTTAAATTGCCATTTAAATCCCAATTTTACCTGGAATTTGCTACAGAACACCAGGAAACTTAAACTGTACACAGACATCTACACCGTAAGTTAGTTTTCCTTCAGTCAATAATTAAAACCAGCAGCTGTGTGTTTTCCATGCTTCATTGGATCCCTAGGAAAGACAAGGATTTTGGGCCAACTCCACTCTTCTGCTCCCACCTTCCAAAGGCTTCTGTAACAAAAATGTTTTGATACAACATTAGGTTAAAGCAGAACTACAGCACAACACAAAAACTTCTTAAACCTAGAAACCTCTCCCTCTTTTAAACCCCTAAAAACCTCTTTTAAAGCCAACTAAAACTCTCTTTAAAACCCAACAAACTCAAGCTTATGGCTGTGTGCAGATCATTACACAATCTAAGACAAATACTTTGAATATCAAGATAAACTAAATCAATTTCACATTTATTTAAGAATAAAGCCTTCTGTTTCTGTGACACTGCTGGGGCTCAAGGTGTAGTTAAGACCCAGCCCCCACCTGAGCTGTGACACAGCTTGGCCAGGTAGAATTTTTTTCTGATAAATTGCAGAATTAGGTGGGTTTTGTCCATTGTGTTGCAGATAGAGTCTCCCAGTGAGGAAGAAACAAAGGAAGAAGCAAGAGCTGGACCGTGTCCATCAGATGCCAGCAGCCCACAGGGGCAAAAAAGAACCACCTAAGCCCAGCAAAAAAGGACATTTTTTCCACCCTTTCATGGCAGTGACAGCACTCACCCAGTGATGGAGCAGCTGGTGGAGCACTGGTAGCACATTGCAGGCAGCACATCAGGGCAGATGTATCACAAATATGCTGCAAATCAAATAAAAATTATGTTATTTGACCGATTCAAGTAACACCTCTCTCCTACACTCACACACCAGTGCAGGAACTACGTACTTGACTTTCCAAGAGTATAACCCTGAGAAATGAGGGGCAATTAAAATCACCAGTAGAGGAAGATGAACAAGAGGCAACTGCTGTTCATTCAGCATCCCAGCACCAGCTCTGGAGAACAGCTTTTCCAGGTTTTGCTGCACTATTGATGGCTTAAGCTGGGTTTCCAAGTAGTGCTGGCAGCTCATGGTTCAAATTCAGGTAACTCATCTTTTAATCCAGGTAACTCATGCCCCCACCACAATATCACCATATGTGGGTGCTTCTCCCCAGCACAGACAATCGAACCAGAGGAAAGTACTGGAAAATGATATTAAGCATTAGAAAAACCTTTCTTTATCTTTATACCTGACTTTAAACTGAGGCAAGAGGGCAGAGAGAAGCCTGGCTGCTGCTGCAGCTGGAGACTCCAAAGATGAGCTCAGGTTGCTGAGGTGTCCTGAGGACAAAAGGTTCACCAGATTTTAGCAGTTGCACCAAAGACGTTTCCAAGTTGCTTTCTGGAAATCAGTAGGATGTGTAATCACCATCTCACCAAACTCCACTGTGCTGAGAAGGATGCTCTTTGTGAACTCAAAACACCTCACAGAACCAGCAGAAACTGGGCACAATGAGGCATCCTAATGCCAGCCTTAACACTCACACAGTGCATGAACCATCTCATGGCCTGCAGGGAAAATAAATATTATTAAGGTTAACAAACAAGGCAATTTGTTTGGTGAAACACATTGGCACACCTGGATTTTAAAATTTTATTTTCCCCCACAAAATATAGTCACTGTATCTATTTTCAAAGCAGTGCTGGGAAAAGAAACACCTACCAGGAATTCATAGACATGTCAGGAAAGAGGTGAGTGATGTGAGCACTACGAGACTCCACAGATGGTACATCCAGGGGAAAATTGTATATTTTTCAATAATGCCACTCTGACTCTGAAGATCCATCATATTTGAGCATCTCATTATACACACGCATTCAGCAAACTGTTTGCTGGTCTGAAGTCTCACAAAGTACGTGGAAATACATTAACAATGAGTTTATCACCCCCGTTACACTGTGTAACTCTTGCTGGAACCCAGAGCATCCTGCAAGCAGGAGCAGCCTCCTCTCCACCAAACACTTCATGATCACCACCCAGGCACATCCAAGAACCTCCAGCCTCCCTAAAAAACTACTCCAGCCAGAGCTGCAAAACTTCCCCCTCCTTGGTAGTACTTCTCCAGTTCAGTTTCCTTCTCTGGACAACCTCCAGCACCACAAGGTCTTCTTTGTAGTGAGGGGCCCAAACCTAACACACTATTCGAGGTGCAGCCTCACCACAGCCTTGGATGAGATCCAAGTTGTGCATCTTCATAGAGGAAAACAACCATGTGCTGCTGACTGTTGTTTCTTAAATCACTTGAGTTAATAGGCAAGAAATGCATTAAGATTAAAAAAAAAAAAAAAAGTAACGAAAAATTATAAGTTCTGGAAGAGATGAGTGACCTAGAAAATCCAATTGTCCTCTGAACAGCAATTGCATTAACTTTGGAAGCTAAGTTTAATAACTAAGCTGAAACAGTAGATTTTAGTGGTGCTTAAAGTGCTAATTTCAACTCCTCTTCAAACCATGAATCTCCAGCAAGTCTCTCAACAATAACAATAAAAGGTTTTGCATATGGGTCTGAGTACTGAGGTCTGTAAAGCACCTCAGCTCGTCCAGCAGCACTTTTCCACATGGTCTCAAGAAGATTCTCTTCCCTCCAGCTGAGGCAAGAGGGTACCCAAATCACACCCAGCCATCCTCCAAAGGCTTCCATGGCCAGTTCCTCCAGGGTAAAAGCCTGTTCCTGACATTTGCCAGCAGCAGAGGATTTATGGAAATGGGAAAACTTTTACATCCCCTTTCCATGACTGTGGTGGCCCGTGACAGCCCCTTAGAAAGTTTGGGAGAACCCTTCTTCCAAGGGTCTTTGCTTCATTATGCTCATGTGCCTGGTTCTGTTCCCCCAGTTGCACTGTTGGCTTCCCTGCCCCTTTCTTCCTCATATGTCCCTGCCCCAGAAAGTTCTCCCTTCCCCACTCCCTCCTGAGCTTTTGTTCCCTCACCACTCCCCCAATGTTTCCCCATTGGCCCTGGTACCCTGGCCCCACCTCTGTGCCACCCCCTGGCCCTCAGACCATTGGCCCCTCAACCCCATATATCCGTCTTGGTCCCCCATTGTTCTTGGTTCTTCGTTCCTGGATCCCTTCACATGCGTGGCTGAAATAAACCTCTCCTGTGGAACCCCATACGAAGGACCCTTCCCAACTCTTTGCCGTCGACCTGTTGCAAGTCATCAGGCGTGAGTGTGACTGTGTGTGTGGGAGCTGGCCACCGAGCGGCTCCGTGTTGGAGACGCTTTCGGAAGGTTGCGGTACCCCTCACCATCTCCACCCGCTTGCGACACATGACATTGTCCCAGCCCTTGCTGTGAGAAAACCTGTGAATTCAGTCTGGAAGCATGAGGGTCCCTATTACTTCCGAACGCTTCAGGGCATGTGTTCTGGATACTTCAATCAATTCTCTGAATTTAGTTGCACAGCAGAGAATATTTGTCATCAAAACCACCAGTCTTGGTGTTTCTGCATGCCAATAGACAAGAAAAAAGGTAAAATGCAGGTAAGAATTACCTTAGATCCTGACTTGTGCAGCATCATTTAAAGGTTAGCAATGTGTGGAACAACAAAGACACAGCATCTCTTTCTGGCCAAGGTATTTTCAGGGACTCACAGCCCACAGGTCATGGAAAAAGAAAATCATCCACATCTCTGCATGTCCCTGGGGATCAACAGCGCAGACAGGCCACAGCAGCTACACAAGGAATCGAATGTTCTGTCAGAAGATAACAGGAGCAGATCTGTCAGGTCTGTGTATGATAAATAATGAGGTCACCAGTAATTAAACACACCCAGGCACCTTGGAGAGGCAGGGGCTGCAATGGGACAAGGTGTCCAGCTCCCACCTATTTCAGGGACCCGTGTGTCCACAGCACATGTCCAGCAACAGTTTTGGGTGGACAATGGGTACTTTACTGATCACTTGCACCTTGCCTACTCATGCCTAGTCAAACCACAGAATGGTTTGGGTTGAAAGAGATTTTAAAGATCATCTCATTCCAACCCCCTGCCATGGGCTGACTCTCTACTCAATGAGTTTTATTCCCTTCCAGCTTTACTGGGAGAGAAAATGTTACGGGAAATATCAATCCCACACCCCGGCTAGCTGGGAACTGTTCAACAAACACAGCCACAGCCTCAACAACCTCACGTCTGCTTTCTACTCTGTTGACAAAACGAACATTAGTCATATCTCAAATATGGGGCAGCTCTATCACCTAACATGGTAACAGGTAATTTTGGGTGCTCTGTTCAAAGAAACCTCTTGGGCTTGGAGCGTGATCGTCCCACTGAACCTGTCAAAACACACAGCAGGATGATTACTATTTGCTCTTCCTTACATTTATTCAAAGAAAGAAGAAACATCACCAGTAAAACCAACATTTTATGCAGCAAAACCCTCAGTAAGAGATTCAACACTGCAAAGACAACATTAGGACAGAAAAAAAAACCAGGAAAAAAGTAACATGAATTGATCAAAGGGGAAAGAGATTGTTTTCCCTCCTCTTTTCAATCCAAGCTCAGTACACCAGGCTGTAACCTCTGCACTGAGCTTCCCATTAGTGGCAGCCAGTCCATAACAATGTGACACAATGACCCCACTTCTAGTCCCAGGAGCATTATTAACAATGGGAGCACATCACCTCCACAGAGCACAATACAAACTCCCCCTCTGGAGTACTGGAGAGCCACATCAGCCCGACTTAAAGGCAACCAGATCCTGGAGAAAGCATTGCTCAGGAGGGCAGCTTGCTTTAGAACCCCAATTAACCATCCTCTGTGTGTGGATGCCAAACATGGGAGCCCAAAATACTGCACTTACTTGGTTTTCTCTGCTCCTTAAGGTTTTTTTCTGGACAGCTGCCAGAAATATGAAGCATTGGTCTTCTTCCAGCCCTGGTCCAAAAGGAAAAAATATAAAAATAAAATAAAAAACAAAATACAAAAATCCAAAGTAAAAAAAAAAAATTAAGTAGGCAGTACTCACTCTTCCAGGAGCTCCCACAGGGCTGGGAATTGCCACTGGTTTGAGCCAGAGGGGATTTTTCTTTCCTCTCAGCCTGTGCAGCCCGGCAGGCATGTGTTCAGACTAAACTGGCTCTTGCATTTCTTAGGGGAATACAGTAAAGGTGTTGGAAGATAATAAAATCAACGCTGCTTGTGCACCCCTGTTCACCCAGCCCAGCCCTCAGCCAAGGACATGGCACAAACATTTCAGATGTTGATGATGAACTTTTGGACAATGATTAGTGATCGTCCTTCACTAATCCTCCTAATGCTATCTTTTAAATTTGGTTTTGTTCTTGATGGCAAGAAGGATCTCCCCATACTGTTCTGCTGCAAACAACAGGAGACACCAACAGCAAGGCAGACACTCCTAATGGGAAGGTTTTGTTTGGAAGTGACCAGCTCCAAGGGGGGAATAAAGGTGTTGGAGAAAAGCTGAGATCACTGCAGGGCTCTCAGAGACTGACCAAGGCCATCCATACACCCACCCCCGGCCAGATGAAACCATCATTTTGCTTCAAGGGTCTTTCTCTGAGCTGAGCCCCCTGCCCAGCAAACATCCCATCTCTCAGGACCACCACACGCTGCACGGCCAGCTAGGGCCCTCGGCAGCTTTGCCAGGTCGGCTGCTTGGGGCGCGCGAGCCCGGGTGAAGGAAGCCCGGAGCTCTGCCTGCCGCGCCCTCGCCACAGCAGGAACACTCAACAGCAGTCGAGGACGCAGCTCCCTCACCCGAGGGGACTTCCCCCAGGCTGGTGGTGAGGTGCTGGCAGAGGCAAAGGAAGAGAGAGGGGTCTTCTACTTGGGTTCTAGAGGTTTATTCCTCTGGAGGGTCAGAGGCAGGAAAGACCAGGAACAAGGGAAGAACAAGCATTTTTATACTGGGACAAAGGGAGGCAGGGTGAAGGGTATAGCCCAGTAGGGAAAGGGAACATGGGACTAGACAGGGGAACAGCCAATGGGGACAGAACAGAGGAGGGATTAATACAGACAGCCAATGGGGTAAGAAGGAAAGGAGAACATTCTAGAACACTATGCATATGGAACAGGGGAAATACATAAACATAGGCTTATACATAAAACTAGGAGGGGAATACACAAACTAATAGGGCTGTAGGGGGCTGTGGGAACTTGCCATAACTGGGAGATGGATTTTAGGAGTTTCACACTGCTACAACACCCCTGGCTCACATGCCTAACTCAGCTTCTGATTAAAAGTAAGCAGGAGAGCAGCTACCCTCCATCCTTTCCATCTACTGGCCACCCACCCTTCCCTGGGCAGATTTGTCCACGTTAAATCACACAGTCCCACCCCTCAGGTGTTTCATCCACCGCCCAAACCATTTTGAAGCCAACATTGCCTCAGCCTGCAGCATTGTGCTCAAGAGATCCGTGGAGGAGGGGTGTTAAAGCACTTTATTGGTGATCACAGATACTCTGTACATTCAGCTGTGTGCAAAACCCTCTCCACTAACACCAGAGTGAGCAACAGCCACCAGGAGCTTTGAATGCTGGCTTGGCTCCCTTCTGAGGAAGCAGAAGGGAAAATAATGGTAAAAAAAATAGTCAGATCTGCCACACCAGTTGGACCCCACCAGCAAACCAGTCCTGCAGTCTGCAGCCTGGGCTGCAGCTCAGAGAATTAAAAACTCGTGGCTACCGAAGGGATCACGAGGAAAGGCTTCTCATCCCCTGCCGCGCTCCGCTCAGGGTCTTGCCTCCTACTTCTGATGCTCCACTGTCAAGTGCCGCTGTAGTTTATCAAGACTAATTAAAAACCTCATCTCAAGAGCTCTAAACCAGCAGGAAAGAGATTTCCATGCCCACCACAGCCTCATTTATCATCCGAGCTGCTCTCCGGCAGCAAGGCGCCACTGGAGCTCTTCTTCCCTCTGTGGAGGCACAAGCCACAGTCCAGCTCCACATCGATGTCCCCGAATTTCAGCTGGCAGGACTCACTGCAGCTGCAGGAGAGAAAGTGACCCTGGTCAGGGGTTTGTGGTAGCGAGAGCCACTGGCTCACCCCACCCTGCTCAGGAAGGCTGCTCTGTGGTGGCATGGAGCCCACTCTTTCCAGCCAAGCCACGCTTGGATATGCATGGACAGCCACATTCCTTATCCCATGACACACTGGTGCATGGATTTCCCACCCCAGTGTTGGGTCTGAGCATTGCTCTTGGCCACCCCAGCCCGTGCCCTGTGCCAGGACCCCTCATACCAGCGGGATGCGGCAGCGTTGGCGGCCACCACAGCGAGAGTGCCCAGGTAGTGCCAGCAGAAGCACATGGTGAGGAACAAGAGGTTGCTGGGGTCGCTCTGATCCCAGCCCGGTCCTCCCCGCGGAGGGGACAGCACAAACCCAATCTGGTCACAGATGAAAAAGAAGTCAGGCTTTAGCACATCCCTCCTGCTTTCCTCCTGATTTCAGCCCACCTGCTGCAGCTGACTGTGGGCTAGAGGCACTATAAGCCCAAGTAACACCTGGGGCACTGCCCGTGGCTTCCCCAAGCACCCCTGTCCCCCCAGACTGACACAAGGGTGTCAGGAGGAGATGGATTTTCTGCAGACAACCCTTAGGGCTTGCAGTGCAGCCCAGCATCCTGAAGGAAGGTGACATCCCAAAGGTGACATTGCCAGTCTGTGCATTTCCCCCTAGACCAAAAGCTGGGCAATTACATGAGAGATTTCCAGATGTTTCCAGTTACTTCGAACAAACAGAGGAAGAAAATGGACATAATAAAATTAATAAAAATTCATGGTTGTGGTTTCCTTCCCTTGTGGCCTCCGATTTCCATTTTCCATTCATTTCTGGGTCTGTCCACGCTGCTACAATACACATGCACTTCTTCACAATGGCAGCTCTGGCACCGAGCCTCATTTCCTCTTCTTATTTACAAAGATGTTTGAACAGCCTACAAGTTTAACCCCAACAGATGTGCCTAAAGGGGCAGAGCAGCCCCACTCCACTCGCCTTCCTGGGTGCAAAGCTCTAAAGAGAATGCTGGATACACACTGACCTGCCAAAACCAAGAGCCCTGGAGAAGAAAGGAGCTGGTCCTGAAAGTCTCCAGGATGATATGGTCTCGGAGGAACACCTCTAGGAGGGCACAGAGGGCTCCAGCAAAGATAGCCATGGCCAGCAGGGAGTGGACGTGGTGGTCCAGCACAGCATTGCCGTAGTCCCGGAAGCAGAAGAGCAAACCTGCCAAGATCCACCCTGTGTTAGCAAAGGACACTCTGGGATTTGTTCTCTTAAAAAATCACCTGAAAACTCAGACTATGCTCCAGGCCTTGCCATGATCTTCCTTGGGGGGAAGAACCAGAGAGCCACCAGCTGCTGTCACCACCTTCCTTCTGCAATGAGCAGGCAGCCCTGGCTCTGCTCTGCCCCCGAGGAACCCCTGTACCTGCAGAGCTCCCTGTGCCCCTGTACCTGTAGGGCTCTCCATGTCCAGGGCTGCAGGAGGAGCACAGGGATGGGCACCTTGAGCTCAGAAGATGGTGGGGAGCTTTGTATCAGGGTCTGTCCCTCTGCATCCAGCCAAGGCAGGGGGATGACACCTTTTTGTAACTCCAGAGTGAGCGAGCTGCTGGCCACCAGGAGAAGCACAGATCCCTCAAGCATCCCCTGTGGCATCCAGCTATGGCTGGATCCATATTTAGGAGGAGCAGGGAGTGGGTGACCTTGTCACACAGCTAGTGCCATCGTGTATCCACACCCCCTCCAGCTCTGCTGTTGTGGCCCCCAGACTGCCCAGGAGCTGTCACACCCACGAGCACCACAGCAACTCCTTATTCCGTGTCCCCTCCTCCCCCAGCACCAGGTGCGATTCACCTTCCACCAGCAGAGCCAGGGACAGCGAGAGCCGGTCCAAGCCCGGAGGCAGCTTGAGCAGGGAGTGCGAGACCACGTCTGTGATGCCGGAGAGGAGGAAGAAGAGGTAGATGGTGGAGTAGTGCCAGGGGGTGAGGTCGGTCCAGCTGTGCATCTCGGGGCTGTACAGCTGCAGGTGGGGACCCGAGGGGACAAACTGCTCCACCAGTATCCCTGGGCAAAGAGAGACAAGGTCACTTTTCCTTATACATGGGGAGGTGACAAGCCTGAGGGAATGTTCCTTTGCAGGGGTGAAGCCATAGCGGTGTTTCCCAGGAGAACGACAGCAAGGTCCCGTCCCAGGGTGTGCAACAAGCACGTCCCCAAGCCCTCCTGTGCCAGAGGCTTCCCACTACAAACAGCCCCAGTGTTGTGGGGGAGAGTGGCTGCTGTGCTAGTAGATATTGGGGCAGGGACTCATCATCATCATCATCTCTTACCTACTAGAGCAAAGAAAGCTTTGACCGCCCCTTCGAAGAGCTCCGCGCGCCCGCGGCCCAGCTGGCCCTCGGCATCACCTTTCCTCCTGAGGTACTTCAGCGGGTACCGCACCGACCACCACAGGCCAAAGGCGAAGAAGAAAGTGCCCCGGAGGGCACTGCCCAGAAAACTCGTTGGCATCGGGCTCATTCTCTGGACCTGCAAGGACAAACAGTGCCTGACGGCCAACCTAAAGCATCCCTAAAGGGGACAACCTAAAGGGAGTCGCTGGGCTGCTCAGCATCCCCAGGGACCCACACCCTGACAGAGCAGGTGCACCTGGCTCAGCTCAAGCAGGGAGTACCAGAGATGGATATCAGCACAGGGGAGCTGCCACTGTACACCGCTGTGTGTATATTTGTATTTCTGTGGCTGCACATAAAATCATCAGGACTTCGTGCCACACAATGATACATTAGTGCCCAAGAAAGCGTAACAGCTATTAGAAGAGGAAACACAACAAAGTTTTTACCACTAAAAAGCAACATGACAATTATTTCCTTAGACCATAAACTTGCTCCAAACAAGGCAATTACCAGGGTGTGAATCCATTGCTGGATTAAGAGCTCCAGCCAGTGAAGGCTCTTCTGGGCTGTGCAGGAGGAGGCAACCCAGGTACCATTAACATTTGGAAAAAGAGCCTCATGCATATTCCACACAACCTTTGTGTGGCACACAAGTGGTGATCTGACACAAGAGATTTCCTCTCCATAGGAAGAGCTCGAAGACTAAAGGCATAAAAAAAGCCTTGACTAAGTCGGATTAATGCCAGAGTACCAACCAAGAAGGATGGAGAGGAACAAAGGTTCAGCAAATTTATATCCTGCAAAGCATTTCAGCCCATACCAAAATTCCTGAGAAAAATCCCAGCGTAGCAAGCACAGAAAGGAATAAATAATGATCTAAGAGTTTCTAGCATTGTTTTACCTTGGGATGGTCTTGTTCCCTCCAGAAAGACCTCTCTCCTTGCTCTCTGTAAGCTTCTACCAGCTAAGGAGGACTCACTTTTCTCCTCCTCGTGGGCTTTCCGGTCCTTTTCTGCAGCTCGGATGTGCACAGAGGAAGGCATTACTCATCCCAAAGCTTCCACACCGACCTGCCCTTGCATCACAAATCACATCCTCGCTGTGTTTATAAATACCAAAGCAAATTGCAGAGGCTGGATGAACAACTCCAGCACGTTCTCCGAGTCCTCCCACACTAGAAAGTAATTAGGCACTGCAAAACAAGGGTAGGATGTGGCGTGGCAAGCGCCTGAGGTGAGGGAGAGCTCTGCAAGACGTTCCAGGTCGGGTTTTGGCTGCAGAGCCAGCATGGGTCAGACTGGCTCAGCTCTGTGGCAGACACAGGACTGGAATGTAGAAACCATTGTCATCCTCTGCATCTCTGGGACACGGGCAGTCTGGGAAAGGCTCAGATGTGTGCCAAGGCTTCCTTTCAGGATGGAAGTTACTAAACAGCCTTTCAAGTAGGTGAGAAATGCCCCACCCAGGAGCTGGGGATCACGGATGGCTCTCTGCTCTATTTTGGGTGCCTACATTAGGGTGAGGTGGCTGGTGCCCCAGGAGAACCCACGTCTTTCCTGATTATAGCCTGGACATCCCGGCCAGGACACTTATCTTCCCTGCACAGACTTCTACATCTGAAGTGACTGACAACAACGCACAGTTGAGCACAGCACAACTGCATCATACATAACCAAATTTTACCATTGTCCTACTTGTGACTGCAAGGGCAACAGCCCGAAGCTGGAGCACACCCTGATCAAGAGACATGTCAGGAACGTTAATTTGACATAATTGGAAGAGAGAAGGAGAGCAGAGACATCCCAGAGCCCAGAAATGACAAATGTGTCCCACCTGCAGCTCCAGAGGCTGCTCCAAGCCATGCCAGCATCCAGGATTAACCCGGGGATCTGTCACCCCACACCCACCTGCCATCTCCTCCTTTACCTGAGTGACCAACAGACCCAACCTGCTGTTTCAGAGCTGTCCCTGGAATCTCCTACCCTGACCATCCCCCTCCCCAGCAGAGCAGCCTTGCTCTTCCTTGCAGTGCCAGGGACCCTTTTGCTTTTCAACCCCTCAGCAGCCCAGTGCAGCAAGGCTTTGGGGAGTTGTCACAAGTCTCCTTTGCTTTCCAGCAACTGGAAACAGCCCTTCAGCAGCCACCATGGATCCCAGAACAGTTTGAGCTGGAAGGGACCTTAAAGCTCATCTCATTCCAACTCCCTGCCGTGGGCAGGGACATGTTCCACTCTACCAGGTTGCTCCAAGCCCCGTCCAACACGGCCTTGAACAATTCCAGGAACCCTGCCATGTCCTGGGGCATCTCTCTTGTTGCAGAGATGTCCCAAACCACCATCAGACAAGCAGAAGCTTGCATGTAACTCACTCACTCACAAA
>VWZW01002803.1:461121-652018 GCA_013397115.1 Edolisoma coerulescens | reverse complement strand
CCAGCCCCTGTCCCAGCCCTGCCCCTGCCCCTGTCCCAGCTGTACCAGTAAGTGAGGGTGTAGTTTACAGCCAGGATGGCCGCGGCAGCTGCCCAGTGCCAGAAGAAGCACATCGTGAGGAACATGATGTTGCTGTGGTCATTCTCATCCCACATGGGACCTCCCCATGGCTGGAACAGCACAACACCAATCTGGGTGGAACAAGAAGTTTATTACGTTGGGAAAAAAAATTATAGAATCCCAGAATGGTTTGGGTTGGAAGGGACCTTAAACAACCTGTGCCAGAGCCTCACCACCCTCACGGAGAATTACCTTTATTCATGGGGTGACCGAGGAACTTGAGCCATGACCGGGACAGAGGTTTATGCTGAGAGAGTGAAGTCCATCCTTGCTATGAGAGGCCACACAAAGCCAATCTGTGCCCAAGAGATCTCTTTTTCTGTTCAATACCCAGACACAATTGTCCCTCAGCATTCCAAACTCCAAGCCATCCTTTAAAAACTCCAGATTTAGTATTTTACAAGCTCAGCCCAGGTTTTTAACCTCTGAATAAAGGCTGGTTTGAGCTAGCGCAGCCTTGAAAAAGAGAAGGGAAAGTGGTTTGGCTTTGGGGTGGTTTTTTTGTTCGGTTTTTTGTTTGTTTGTTTTTGGTTGGTTGGTTGGTTTTTGTTTCTTTTTTTGTTAGTTCGGGGTTTTCTTTGACAGCTTAGTTTTGAGAGCAGTTATCTCCAACTGATTTCTTTGCTTCTCCAACTCCTACCAGAGCAAGCAGCTGGCTGTATTTTAACTCAGCTGTTTTATTGCTGGTGGGGTTTGTGTCTTTCTACTAAACCAGAGGGAAGGCTGCAGGGTGCATTAGACACATTAAGCAATTAGTACTTGGTCGTTAGATACTGCAGAATGTTGCTCACTTGCTTTCACTCTTCCCCCTGGAGGAGCAATAAGCCAAGACAAACAGCTCTTGCAGCAGGAGCAGCCATCAGAGATGACCTGTGATAAGTAAATTTTCATTCTGGGTTATGAGCTATTTATGAAGTGAGCCTGGCAAAATAATCCTTGGGAGATGTGTGATTGATACGTGATGTACAACTCCTTCCCCTCTTTGCCCTTTGCTTCATTGGAAGAAACGAAGGGAAGGCAGAACTGACCTGCCAGAACCACGTTCCCTGGACGATGGTGATGCTGGCTCGGAACATCTCCAGGACAATGTTGTCACGCAGGAAAACCTCCAGCAGGATGCTGCCAGCCCCGGCGAAGATGGTGATGAGCAGCAGGGAGTGGATGTGCTGGTCCAACATGGGGCGGTGAAGGACGTGGTAATAGAAGAGACAACCTGCCAAAACACGAGCCCTGCTCAGAGCAGCATTCACAGCAGCAGCTGTGGCCACGAGTTGAGTGAATCACCTGCCTGGATGGCAAATTGAGACAGGCCACCATGAAAAGAAGGGACTCCACATAGCACCATCCCCTAGGCCTCCTGGCATCCCAGCATCCAGGAAGAATGAGATGCCCAACCTTGGGGCAGGAGGATCTGAGCAATACAGGGACCAACGACAGGGTAGCTTTCTTCCCACATCTGTGCCATCACCTCTTCAGATAACTCCTCCCTTCTAGCCAGGCTTCTGCTGTGTCCTTCTTTCTTATTGCTGACCTTCACCATTTTTTGGGAGCTGTAAATGATTTCTGGGAGCTGTAGATTTCCTGGTCTTACATGCCAAACTGTGCATGTGGAGCTGCCCCTGCTGCTGCTGCCTCAAAAACTGCTGTGATTGGGAAAGAAAGTAACAGGAGCTGTGCCTGCATTAAGGAGGTTCCTATATAAACAAGACCTTCTTTTCCCTTGGTGGGGGGTTGGAACTACATGATCTTTAAGCTTCCTTCCAAGCCAAGTCTTTCTATGATTCTATGATCCAAGAGGGGTCTGGAATCCGGGCTGGTGACTTGCAAGGCAGCCTGAGGACAGAATGATATTCATGATGTGCTGAAGCCAGAATAAATCACTTCAAATTTCCACGTGCCATGCAAGCAGATAAGGCTGATGGTGCCTGCAGTGCAATTAATGGCTCTCGGCGGGGACGTGGGGCAGGAAAACAGCCTGTGGATGGCAGAGGAATGCAGAGTCCACCGGCTGTTTATCATAACAAGGAACCTCGTTCTGCTGCTTTGCACTGTGGTAGCCCCAGAGATCCCAAAGCAGAACCTGTCTGTGACTGTATTTCCCATCTCATTCCATCCCAGCCTGCCATAATATATCCCCTACAATGTGTCCTATCTCCAGAGGCATCTGGAGCAATATCTCAGCCAGGCAAATTTTAGTCCTTCTCTGACTTGGTCCCCAATATCCCTCCCCGAATTAAGCACCACCTTCCACCAACCTTCAACAAACACGGCCACAGCCAACATGAGGCGATCCAGACCCCGCGGCACCGCCTGGGAGATGTAGGTGAGGACATCCACCACCCCGGAGAGGCCGTAGAAGAGGTACATGGTGGTGTGCTGCCAGTTCATCAGCTTCACCCAGTCGCGCTTCTCCCCGCTGTACAGGTACAAGTGGGGGCCGTCTGGGACGAACTGCTCCGCCAGCATCCCTGCAGGACACCCAAGAGCATGGAGTTTCTGGGGGTTTATTTGCAATGCTTGAGACCACTCCTTGCTGCTGGGGGTTCTGAAGGAGCTGGTGAGTTTGCATTCGGGAGAAAAGACTGGATGGAAAAATCAGGCCTGTGTTTAATGGCAGCTCAGCTTTGGGAACGGGTATGAGACTTGCTTTTCCGCATGAAACTATACCAGAGATCAAGGCAAGATGGACATCAAGGATGCATCCAGGCTGGCCAGGGAAGTGCTGGGATCACCATACTTGGAAGTGTTCAAAAACATGTAGATGTGGTGCTCAGGTTCATGGTTTAGTGGTGGACCTGGCAGTGGTTAATGGCTGGACTTAATGATCTAAGAGGTCTTCTCCAGCCTTTAAGATTCTCTGATCCTTCCACATCTAGACCAGTTTCTCTGGAGTCAGGGCTCCTGTACAGTCATCACTGCAGGCTAGGTGAATACTGGCATAGCAAGTGAAATAAAGCCCTTACCTACTAGAGAAAAGAAGATTTTGATTCCCCCTTCAATGGCATCCACTCGCTGGAAACAAGAAGTCCTGTGGGATTTCTTATTTGCTTTCTGGCTGAGATACTGCAGTGGGTATTTCACAGACCACCAGAGCCCAAAGAGCAGGAAGAAGCTGCCTGGAAGTGCGTGACCCTTAAAATTTGCCATCCTGTCAACCTCCTCTGACTGCAAGGCAAAGAAAAACAATGTCATTATTCAATTTACACAAGTTGGCATAACACTTGAAAAAAATAGGATTTCACTTTCAGGGAGGAGTGGAGAAGGCTTGACCAAGCACGTAGAAATAGGAAGGAGCATTGGGAACACCTGGGACCTCTCTGAGGTCCTTGCCCCAAGATTAGAAAACATCAAAAAAAGCCACAGTTGTTTCCAAAAGGCCCCAAATCTGCTGCAATTTCTGACACATCTCAGCCCGAACCTTTAATTCCAAGGATCCCTCCCAGCAGTAGGTCAGACATGAAATCAGGAGTCTGGCTTTCGCATTCATTAAATGACAAGTGGTTAATTTAAATTATGAATGTTTTTAACAGTTAATTAAGTTGTTAATAAGTTCCTGAAGTTGAGAGGAGTTTGTGATTTATGTTCTTTACTGTTTAAATGTTATGTGTTACTTATAGGTTCTAAACAATGTTCAAGAGTTTACATTTTATTGAAAAATCTTATGATATCCTTTTAATCTCATCCCCAAATTTAGCTGTGCCCCAAGGGGAGGAACCTCTCACCCGTGGCCCAAGGACTATCTTCAGAAGTCAGCCATTAGCCTGTCACCAAGCTCCATGGCAACATGCATTTCAATGAGGGAGCTTCCCGCCTAAAATCCCAGTGACATCACCCAGAGGTTTCACCCCTAGAGACCAGCGAGCCCTTGGCCGAAAGGCCAGACATCCCTCTTTGGGCTCAGACCGACGGGAAGGACTTTGCCCGGACTCCCCCGGTCATCTCCCCCCTGGGAGGGGGACAGTGGGTGGGGATGGGAGCAGCCAGGGGGTAGAAAACCGGGAGCACAGGCGGGAGAGCCGCTCTGGGCCCGCCCGTTCTGCCTGCTCTGGGGGCTGCAGCTTGTCCCTGCACACCTGAGCTCGGGATTAGCCCAGGCAGAGCCCGGTGCTGGGGCATCCTAGGCCTGCTTCTTAAAGTGTTTTGCTTGGGACTAGCCCAGGCAAGACCCAGCACTGTGGGTCCTTGATTTGGGTTTATAGCCGGTTAGGCTAAAGTTGTCTTGGATCACTGCTAACCTGGATAAGATTTTATTTAAGGAATTTGGCCTTTTTGTTAGTAAACCAATTTGTTTTTAAACTTTTTGAGTGTGGCCTCATTCCTGACACTTTTCTTGCTCTTCTGTGAGTATGAGCATAAGGATCTGCTGCAGATCAGGGCAGGGTGGGCTTTTCAGGACCAGGTAGGAGAGACAACACACAGGGAAAACAGGAAGGTCTAGGGGTAAACACCAACATGTTTCTTTAGCTCCTTGAACAGCCACAGAAGTGGTGTGCAAAGTCCAAAATTTTTAAAAATCTCTGGAATTATTTCAGGCCATGGAAGAGGTGAAAAATACCCTGCATCTATCCCACAAACCAAAGCATTTTGTTAAAATACCTTCAAAAATACTCCAAGAGCTGCTGGAAACAAAACATTGTGGGTTTGGGCAAACAAACCAAGTTGTTCCCTGCATCCCGACCTGCTCGCACCCCCCTTCCCTCTCCTGAGCGTCCCTAAGCCAGGATTCGCACCAAGCTGCTGGAGCCTCTGTGCCGGAGCGCACACATGCACTGTTTGCAGGAGGCTGGGGGGCCCATTTCCTGGGAGAATTAGAGCAATTAGACCCAGCCAGCTCCTGCTTGCTGTTGGCTTAATTAGGTTGAGAACTGATCAGCTCTTTCATATAGGCTTGACCATATCTTTGAGGGCTGCCTTGGTGTGAGGTGATGTCAGGCCGGGCAATGTTTTAATTGATAACAAAGGCTGTGCTGCTGGTGCCCAGGACTTCCTTCTCTGTTTAGTAACTTTTCTGTGCCAATCCACACTTAACACTGGGCAGAAACCATCTCCTTTGTGGAGTGGATGCTGTCCCTCCACGTAGCAGGAGTTGCATGGTTTGGAGCTGGATCTGACCTCCCCATCCCAGACATCCTGATTATCCTGAAACCACCTTCTGCAGCAGCATTTTGGGCTTCAGTCCCCATTTGCTGAAAATATAAACCAAAAGTGTTCTTATTCTGCTGTTGCACAAGGGATGATTTGTGTGTGGGGTTAAACATGAGCTGTTGCTGTCAGCCTTGGAGACAGGGAGTTGTTTCTTTGGCTTTGATAGTATCTGATTTCAGGTCGGTTTGTCCCAGGGACACCTCGTTTCATCCCTTGAAGTCCATGGCTGGTGCACATACCATCTCCCAGAGGAGTCTGTCCCCAAGCAGAAAAATCCACTGGGTTAGAACTAATCTCCTAAATCCCTGCAACCAGCCTGCCTGATCTGAGCTGGTTTAACCAAACAGCTAATCCAGCAGCTCGAGCTAAGCAAACATTGGCTCCATGTGCAAACATCACCCTGGTACACGCAGCCACACATGGCAGTGCATGGGGCCGATGTCCCTGCAGTGCCACCAGGCTGCTCTCAATTCCTGCCTTCACCAAGCACCTCTGAACTATCCCAGTGGCTTCATGAAGATGAATTTAGGGGGGGGTTGATCCAAGAGTGGAAAAGCTGTGCATGGAAAGGGTATGGTAGGGGCTGGCAGCTTTGCAGGTCACTATTAGCATTGCAAGGTTCTGCCTTATTTCACGACTTAAAAGGAAAGATTTATTGACAGGGGGTGCACTGGGTAATTAAACAGAAAATCAAAGCAAGATGCTGTTTACCAGCAGGGCTGGCACAGTCCAGTGGGTTGATACAATCATCTCTGTAGTCCTCTGAAATGGGCAATTGGAGAATGGGAGCATCCGCCTGTTCCCCTGTGATTCAGGGAGCAGCATTCCCAAGCCATGGAGAGGGCTGAAAAACCTGTATTTTCTGGGTGAGTAGAGAATCTCATCATATACATGAAATGGGGGTAATGGCTTTAAACTGAGAGAGCAGAAATTTAGATTAGGTACAAGGAGGAATGGTACAACATCAGGGTAAAAACTGGAAGCAGAACCAAACCTATCCCAGAATACCACAACAAGAAGGATTGCAGCCGTATCATGCCATATTAATGCTATAATTATAACATGACCACAGCAGTACACAGTCAAGTATATAACTGATGGAGCTCTTGCAGTTACATATTAAAGGCTGATACCAAGTGGGGCCTGCTGGTTTCCCACCTGAGATCGATGCAGTCAAACTGGGGTGACCTGAAGAATACACTGATCAATCACAAGGGGACTGTCTTGGGGTTGCTGGTCTCCATTCCTGCCTGATAGCAGGGAGCCACGTGGCTCAGCTGGGACACGTGACCAGCAAAACTATTTCTCCTGCTTCTCTTCCTCCTCTGAAAACATGAAATGGGTAAGCACAGGGGAAAAAACCAACCACAGTTATGTTTGTGCCCTGGGGCAAACAGCTCTTGTTTATCCCTGTAGCTCCAAAGGCAGTGAGACATGCTTACAGTCAGCAGGGAAAAGAACAAGCTGAACGTCCGTGGGTGCTGGTGTTGGTGGCCACAGCCACCATCCTGGGACATCCCTGCTGAGCCTGACTTTGTCCCTTCCCTCATCACCCAGCCTGCACATTCAGCAACACCCCCGTGTCCCTGCTGGCTTGTCATTAGTGCTCTTTGCCCCCTGTTTATTATGGTGCTCTACGCTGTGTCTGCTTAATGATTTACTGTTTCATCTGCTCTTATCAACTCCCAGAGGAGCTGGTTTTTCTTGGTTTATAGCTAATGCACCCAGCCACCTGGGGAGGCATGTGGAGGATGATAAGGAGCCCGATTAGGCTTTCACCTCCTCCTCTCACACTACCCTGGCAACCACAAATTCTATTTTCAGCCAAAACCTGGGCCATTTTACTATTCCAAATGTCTCATTTGCTTTCCTGAGGTTTTGTTTTGTTGTTTTTTTGGGGTTTTTTTAAGTCCATTGATAATGTATCAGTCAGGGCATCACTTCCATTTTCCCCAGGTCGGAAATTACAGTCTAAAGTTCACCAGTGGGAAGAACTCACAGCCATCGCCCCTACAATTAACTTTGCCTTTCAACCTCTATGAATCAGGCAGTTCAGACATACCAGAGCTGGTTTGCTCACCAGGGGACGTGTGCTTGGCTCTCAGAGCATGTGTGGGTGACAAGGATGGTCCCCAGGGAAAGGCAGACTCAGGGAAGAGGAGAAATGTCTTGACTTTCAAAAAAACCACCCAGGCTGAGCTCAGGCTGAGCTGGGGAATGCCACTGAGACGTGTATCTGGAAATAATGAAGCTATTTCCAGCCTTCCAGAGGGGCTCTCATGTTGAATCTGCAGCTGCGGGAGCACATCAAACCCAGACCTACAGACTGACAGCAGCTGAGGTGCTGTGCTCAAAAAACCATCCTCAGTCAGCCCCTTCCCTATCCTGCATGTCCTCTGTGTGTATCCCTGAATACAACATAACCCCACAGCCCAAATCCAGCACCTGATGGGGATGGCAGTGGTCCAGACGCAGGCGTGAGATGGCTCTGCCTCTGAGCACAGAGAGATGGCAGGAGACGCCCAAAAGGTATCAGGAGAGGCATCACTGACAGTGATAAGCTCTCCTGTACCCTGCTCTGCCTCACTCACTACCAGCATTGTCTTATTTGTCTGCAGAGGCACTTCTAATCATAGCAGCCCTTCCATTAGCTCCCGCAGGAGCTGGATCCCTAATGCATTAATGTCAGGCTAAAACCCCACTCTGAACCATTTCATCCCATTATTGCCGGGTTCTCTTTTCCCTCTGTCTCTGTCCGCACCAGGGAGTGTTAACAGTGACACTGAGCAATCATCTTCCTCATACTGGTGAGCTCAGCTGTGTCTGCAAAAGCAGGAAAGCAACTTTTCTGCCTCTAAAAGATCCTTAAGGGGTTTGGACTTAGGTTAAAAAATTATCATCATCATTGGAAACTATTAGGCTCGGTTGCCAGGAAGTATCTGAAGGACCATCAGGTACTGCAGGAGCTTGTGCAGTGGCTACAGACAGAGAACGCAAACCGAGATAATCCATCCTCCTGGAATGGGAAGGTTCAGCTTGGAAGTTCAAACAGGGATGAAAGCTTTAAATTCAGGATGCTGGACTAGAGGTCTATTTAAAAGACACAATGGATCCACCTGGAAAGAGACACTGAGGGAGAGAGAGGTGTAAAACCGGTGATGGAGGGGTTATACTGCTCTCTGCTTCCTCTTCCTTACGCTGCCTCCTTTTGCCTCCTGTTTTAAAAGCCCCTGGTTTGGATTCTCCATCCCTATGCTTGCTCTGAGCCCTACCATCAGGGAAGCAGCAAGAAACTACATCCCAGCAAAGAAAGCTGAGAAATGAAATAAATTAGCTAACGCCTAATTACAGGAGCTCAGAAGAGGCACTTTGTCACTCCTTCTCTTGTGACCTGCATTTGTTTATTTCTGGTTTTAAGACAGTGAGGTCTGACTTTAAAATTATGTTTTGGGGGAAATGCACGTTACCATCTCAAAGGCCGTTTTTCTTTGCCTCTACGTGATGGTAAAGAGATGAAAGTGCTTTCTAAAGGGGTGGGTGCCATCTGTGCCCTGAACTGCTTCCCTGGCTCCGTGATGTGTGATGGGGCAGCCCTAACTCCAACAACCCCTCACAGGTACCAACCCAAAATAAACTCAAACCCAGCATTATCACCATCAAAAATGCCACAAAAATCAGTATTTATAGAATCCTAGACTCACAGAACAGTTTGGGTTGGAGGGACCTTCAAGACAATATAGTTCCACCCCCTGCCATGGGCAGGGACACCTTACACTAGACCAGGTTGCTCCAAGCCCCATCCAGCCTGGCTTTGAACTCTTCCAGGGGTGGGAAAGTCACAGCTTTGCTGGATTCCACAACTTCCCTGGGCATTTTCCAAAGAGGAGATGAATGCTTGTCCTTAAATTGTCCCAAGTGCCCCAGAATGTGATACAGGTTAAGCACTGTGTGTCTTCAACATCTCTCAAGGAAAACTACCCAAAGACAAAGAATTAAGACCACTTCCATTGCAATATATACCCCAAATATCCATAAAACACATAACCCTCAGCCTGCTGAGTACCACAGCTTGTTCCTGGGTACCACAGAGCTGTGGTCCCCACCATCCCCCTCCTGGAGCACCTGGAGTTTCGGCTGTCATACCCTGCACTGCCAGGGTGAGGGGTTGGTCGTTTTTAATGACAAGCTGGTAGGAAGAATGGAAGAAAGAAGGAAAAAAAGTTCCTCTGCAGCAAAGGTGGCCCTGCCCACAGCAAGGGAGGTGGCACGAGGTGAGCTTTAAGGTCCCTTCCACCCCAGACCATTCTGGGATTCTGTGATTCCAGTCTCTGCAGTTTTAGGCACTAGAGGTGACTTTTCCGGGCAGTTCTGTGGGGAGAGGAAGGGGGAGAGGGAGGTTTTGGTTCCGTGCATGCAGCAGCAATTTCAGTTTAGCTGTGAGCCAGAGGGTTTGCATTTAATTTGGCTGGGAGTGGAGCAGGGAGCCAGCAAGGGCTCTTGCGGAGTGGCCAGGGGCTTTTGGGGCCCTGCTGCCCCCAGGCTGCCCTGCTCTCACCTCTGCCTGCTTTGGGGCCACACATACCTTGTTTGTTTTTCAACTTCCTCCTTGGAAAAAGTTGCTGCAGGTTTGCTGGGCTGTCCCATGGCCTCCCAGCCCAGCAGGGACAGCAGCGAAGCCCCCCTGAGCCCCTCCACGGCGACGCCAGAGCAGGGGGACACCCCGGTGGGCTGAGGACACCTAAATCTCTCCCCCATTTGCTTTCCTAAGGGCAGCGGTGGTTCACCCTCTCTTCCCTCCCTGTGGAGTTTGGATGCCAAATTGAGGGGTCCCTAAAGGACAGGCAGGGGGTCCCTTCCGATCCTATGGTGTGGGGTGACCTCCCCCCTGCCCTCCCAGCCCCTTCCAGCAGAACCCCTCCCCGTGCCAGCCCTGGCAGCAGAGCCTTACCTGTGCTGGTGATCCCGGTGCTGCACCTGCTCCCAGGTGATCTGAGCTCCTCCCCTGCCTGTGGCACCTGCCTCGCCTGCCTCCTCCCTGCCTCCCGAACCCCAGCTGGAAGGGAAAGGTGACCCTGGACACAGAAATCCCCCACTCCTGGGCACACCAGGTGCTTTAATTTGCAGTTTTCTCCCACAAAAGTAATCTGTGATTTGCTGAATTCTGGCTGTCTCAAGGCTTTCCCCCACTAAATCTTAATTTTCTGGGATTTTGTGCAATGATTAAATGTCCTTCTATCAGAGTTCCCCACTACCCACCTCCTGCAGGGTGGGGTACAAGGGAGCTGTGGGGTGCAGGGGAGCTGTGTGGGGCATTACCCCTGCACCCCTCATCCCCAAAACACTGCATTAATTATTAACTGGATTAATTCCTCCAAAGCACTTCATTTTCCATGCTTCCCAGGTTTGATGGATGCCCCTCCTAGGATCCCCACTCATAACCCGTATTTCAACTCCAAATGCAATTTTCTGACCGGGCCTCCTATAAAACCGAGTTTATCCTTAATAATACTTTCCACTTTCATCTCCAGCCCTGCAAGTGCTTTACAAATGTTAAATAATTAACCCTCATGACACCCTTGGGAGGGAGGGAAGCGTTATTATGGCTATTTGTAAAGGAAGCTCTGACAGGGCCTTCTGTGCTCCAGCCCTGGGTTTTACTCACTTTTAGGGAGCAGTGCAGCTACTTACAGCACTGAGAGCAACTACACCTGCCACAGGGAATTTGTAGTAAGAAAGCTGGATTTTAATATTTTAAATATATCCACCCTAATTTACAAATGACTTGAGGGTTAGAAGAGCTGTCTGGCAACCCCCTGTCTTTTTCTTTTATTATTATATTACCATTTTGATTTATTGACATAAAATCTATTCCCTTTCCTGGTCCCAAAATGTTGTTTAAACAGATGGGTTCCTAAATAATAAATAATTATCAATTAATCCATCCTTCCTCACCTCCCAGAGAGGTAAGTGCTGCTGGAAGGGAGGAAGCATCCCACAGCCATCCTCTTCTTTATCAGTGGTGGGGTTGGATGTCCAAACCCTCTGTGTTTTTTGGGTGGGATGATTCAAATTTTCCAGAGGTGAAAGCCAAGCTGGTATTGCTTGTCTCTTCATTAAATTGTTTCATGACTGTCCCAGGAGCCTGATGACATTTTGTGTCCCACAAGCCCTGGGATAAATCAGAATTAATTGAGGGGTTTACACTCACCCTGCTCCAGGCACATAGAAGGATTTACCCCCACAGAACTACCCCCAAAACTGAGGCTGAGGAATAAATGGAAGGAAAACAACTGGTGAGATGGAGGGCCTGGGAAAAATGAAGAATTATTTAGCTGGGGAGTTGCTACAAGTTCATGAAAAAAACCCCAAGGGATGTCCAAAAATGCAGTTGAGACCCCCAAAAAATGCTACGGAAAAGTCTTGGTCGTGGGTGATGAAGTTGCTGTAGCTGTTACACAAGAAAGGCTGAGTTTAGCTAAAAACTAAACCTTTAGTTAAACCTGACTCTGAAATGGGAGCTTGTTCCCACCCGAAGCTCTGCCGAGTCATGTTCGTGTTTCTTGGCTACCAGGAAATTTGCACCTTCAAATATTTGCAGAACAAAATCACGGGATGTGTAAGGGGGGTGGATCTTACTCTAAGGAAACAAATAACCTCTCTGTGTGTATTTGTTGTAGTAAAGACCATCCCTGACCTGGGGTTACGCAGAACCCTAGCAGAATGCCTCATTTCCACGTGGTCCTGAACGATCATTTCCTGATAAGACACACCAAAACCTGATGTCATCTCCAACTTATATCCATAACTTCCTAGAGCTCAGCCACCCTTAAAACCCTCACAATTCCTTAGGCAGCCTTGAAACAACATGTAAAGGCTGGAAATTCATCAAACCTGCATCCAGGCTCTCACCATCCACAGGCCCTGGGCTGCCACTGGAGGAGGGAATTCTGCTCAGCACAGCACATCCCGCCTAAAAAACCAGTCCTGATCAGCAACTTTGCTACATATTATTGCCTTCCCATGAAATCAGTCCTGAAAAAAAATTCAGAATTCCTATTCTAGGAATTTTTGAGGCCTCAAAAAAGCTCTTTTGTGTCCTGCCCATCTCTAATTTTCCATCTCCTGATGTCTATTTTCTCCCTGCTTATCTCACGCAGAGCTGCAGCTCCTAAACATATCTCCAGGAGATCTGGCAGCACATAACACCCTGGCAGTCTGTTCACATCAACGTGCAAAGCTGGGAATGATCAGGAAAACAGGAGTTTGCTGCTCTAGGAATCATCTCAGTGTGCCCCGGGCTTAGGCAGCACCCGCAGTCTCCATGGGTGCGGTGTGGGACACAGGCTGGAGCCGCGGGAGCGGCGCTCAGAGAGAGCTCAGAACGAACTGCTCAGAGAAATGGGGCAATGATGGAGTGTCAGAGCCAGCAAATTAGTTCCCTCATTTTCCTGTGCTGGCAGAGGGGACGGATGAAGGAGTCATTTGCCACGTGGTCACACATCCGGAGAGAGGAGCTGCACAGGCTGCCTGCAATTCTGAGAGGCAGGAAAATGGGAAAGCAAGCTGGCACACTGGCCAGACACAGATATTTGGCTGGCCCCTCGCTGGAATATCGATGTATTTTCCAACCAAAATGAGGATGTCTCGTTTTCCTTCCCCTCCTCCTGCACCCACAAAACCTGTGTAAAGCAGGCAGTGGATCTGCAGGAAAAGGTTTCGTACCTGGATGCTCCCGTTTCTAAGTGAGCCACCTCCCGGCGGCACCTCCCTCAGCCCTCCCGGTACCCAGGGGACGATCCCTCGCCGCATCCTCCCAGCTCAGCGTTGTTTGTCACCCGAGCGCTCACCCATCGCGTGCAACCCAGATCTCCAGTGATGCTGAAGAACCTTGGAACAGGGGAAGGGGCAGAGACCTGCAGCTGCTCCCAAGTACCATCACTGAATTTATTCCTCTCCGCGGGCTGCTTCAATCCCCCCACACCGTGAGATGGGGAGGGCAAAGTGCCCTGGGGAGGCACAAACCGGGAAATGACCAAGGACATGGCAAGGGACCCACCAGGCTCTGCCCAAAACGTGACCTAATTCTTGCAAATGCCCTGTTCCCACGCAAAGAGGTCCAGGAAGGAGTTTGCCAGATGGCAAAGGGAGGAGATGAATAAATCCAGTATGGCACATCTGCAGCTGCAAACAGCATCCGTGCACAGCCGGGAGGAAAAGGGACTGCTTTGGGGCAGAGCTGGGCAAGGAAAGGGGACATAAGCAAAGAAAACCCCCAAGGGTTTCTGTTACACCCCCTGTGAACAGATCCGAAACCCCAGCTGGGTAAGAACAGGCGAGAATTAAATAAAAGCAGGGAGTGCTCAGCCCTGATGTGATTCCAACTGCATCAGTCCCAGCTGGATGCCAGCACTGTAGCATGCTTGGACATGGCAAAAGCATTAATAAGGGACAGGAGATCATTAAAAGGAAATTTGTGTAGCCAGACAGTGGGAAGAAAAGAAAAGAGAAAAGAGAAGAAAAGAGAAAAGAGAAGAAAAAGAAAAGAAAAGAAAAGAAAAGAAAAGAGAAAGAGAAGGCAGTGTGAGAAAACAGTGACAGGCAACAGAGAGGGAGGTTCAGGGAGAGGTGGTGAAGGTTAAAGATGAAAACAACAGCACCTAAAAGGAAGCACAAAGTGGCCAAACTCCGTGGGAAATTTTAACAGGATAAAAAACAACTCACAGCTAACGAGGAGCTAAAAAAAATAAGTGGGAAGGGAAGGAAATGCTCCCCTAAAGCACCTCGCATGGAGAGCGACCCCTCCGGGAGAGGTGCAGGGGACCTGGGCAGCCCTCAGGGCTGTGCCATCAACATTGTCCCTAGCAGCCAGGCAAAATTAAATCTGCACATCCTGGGAGGTTTGAGTTGGAGATTTCCCCCTCCCTCCAGCGGCCGTTCAGCAGTGATGGAGCAAGGGCACATCTCGGTGGCAGAGGGAGGAATGTCACCTCCCCAGCCGGGCTCGCCCTTGCTACCCATACCCAGATCACCGAATAAAGCAAGAGGAATCTGGGGGGAGAAATTCGTTCATCTTCAACGCCTGGAGCTGGAAGAAATGCCTCTGAGTGACGGTGAGATTACTGGGGACATGAAGCTGTGAGGGACCAGAAGGTTCAGATGTGGTGGGTAGTTTCATCTGAAAAGAGAGAAAATCAGTTCATCACTTTGACATGTTAACACTGAGCCCTTTGCTTTTGAAATTAGAATTGGGAAGTGTCATTCTTACTGATATTTAATTTTTTTTTCTTCCTTGTATTCACCATCTTTACAATCTTCCCCCCTCTTATCCTCCTCTCCAGCACTCCTGCTCCAACTATCTTTCCCAAGCAAACATTTATAATTTCTGCTACCTTTCATTTAATTTTCAATCCTAAAAGTTGAATTACCATTAAAAATTACCATTAAAAACCATACCTAGGGTCAGGGAAGAAGAGCGAGTTCAAACCCTGGCATTTATTGACCTTTAAGCAATGGAAATACAGCTCTGATGTGCTTCAAACCAGCATCTCCCACACTCTGCAGAAGCCACTTTGGATGCCAAAGCATTCCAGCCTTCCCTGTAAATCCATCCCCACAGAGGAGGATGCTTTGGGAAGCAGGCGCTGAAGTTTTTGGAAGCAGCCTTCACACCTGAGAGCTTGCACTGGGGATTTGTGGTGTTAAACAGCTGAAGAGAGGTGGGAGTTGGGGGTTGGAGGGGTGGATGGAGGGATGTGGGATGAGGGATGAGGGATGAGGGATGTGGGATGTGGGACGCTGCTGCAGCCGCGGGGACCAGCTCAGACATGTCCCGGCTGCGCAGAACGGAGCCCCGGGAGTATTTGGGAACACGAGGTGGCGCTGAGGGCTCACGGAAAGGATCCCACGCTGTCACAAAGGGATGCTCCGGGGTGCGAGGGTGAAGGCCCGGGGGGCCAGGGGCTGCAACCCCATTTCGGGGTTGGTTGGGAGCCCAGCTCCAGGGGCGAGAAGCTCCTTGTGCCACTTTGTCACATTCCTCCCTCTCCAAAGGCACTGGGCAGCAGCTGGGCTGCCGCACTGGTTACAGGAAGACCAGCTCTGTCCCAGTCCTTTCCCCTACTTTCCCGGGGTACTTTCCCAGACCTCACAGCCCTCTTTTGCCAATGGGAAAACTGAGGCACAAGGAGAGGCAATTCCCAACCCACCTGGCAGCATCTCTTTTCCAGAAAGGAGGTAGAATTGCCTTTTGGGGAGCCCTGACACAAATCTAAAGGGTTCAAACCATCCTTCAAAAAATAAGGATTGTGACAAAATGCCAGTTTTCACCACGGATCTCTTTGCTGCTGCAGATTTTACGTGCATGGATGAGTTTCCCAGCACCCGGTGAGAAACAAGAGGGCGGCTAATTAGGGTGAAACCCACTTAGGTCTGCCGCCTTCTCCCCCTTCACCCCCATTCCTCCTCCTCCGCGGGCTCCGGTTACGCCGCGGGTCCATAAACAGCGTCTGAAATAATTGTGCAGTTGTCACCGCCGGGCAGGGGAGGGGGGGCTATTTTAAAACGCCCGGCTTAGTAACCCAAAGGGCCGAGGGGATTGTGGCACGCCCCAGCTGTCCCCGCCGAGCGCGGGCGGGGACTTCAAAGTGCCAGGCGGGATGTGTCAGCGCCAGCCTGTCCTGGCCCACTCGGCCGGGGAAAGGAGCCAGGCTGGCCCGGGACGGGCTAATGGTGTTTTGACATGTTTCAAGAGCAATTGCTGGGACTCGGAAGATGTGGGGAGCAGCTGGAAGAGACCTGGGGGTGATGGAGGGAGAATGGGTGGGAAGTGGGAGGGAGGTTGGGAGGGGGATGCAGGCGTCGTGAGATTGCACATCTCTCTTGACTTCAGAAACTGGGGGGGAAAGCAAAGCAGGGAATGCTGCAGAGCCTCTGCTCTCGTGCTGCAAGTCCCAAACGGGGGAAATGGGGACATACGGGCCTCACACTGAAGGAGAGAAGGTTAGGTTGGCTGTTAGAGGAAGTTCTTCCCTGTGTGGGTGGGGAGGCCCTGGCACAGGGTGCCCAGAGAAGCTGTGGCTGCCCCTGGATCCCTGGGAGTGTCCAAGGCCAGGCTGGACAGGGCTTGGAGCACCCTGGGATAGTGGAAGGTGTCCCTGCCCACGGCAGGGGGTTGGAACAAGATGATCCCTAAGGTCCCTTCCAACCCAAACCATTCTAGGATTCTATGAACCCAAAGGGAAGCACATCTCATCAAAACATTTCTCCTTGTCCTGTACTTCTTCCGACAGTGACACAGGTGACATCTCTGCTCACTGCGGCAAAGCTCAGAGTCTGGAAGAAGAGAGAAACACTAACAACTCATAATCCCATGGGATAATCAAACTTTGGCCATGCCTTGGCCATCCAGGCAGGGCTTCCCCATAGCTCCAGGAGAAGAGAGAAAACTTAGATGCTGCCTCTAATGTAAGAGCTGATGATCAGAGTATTATCAGTGCCCAGCCTGCCATTCCCTCTGCTTAGCCAAGGGCTGGATGGCTGAGAAGAAAAGGATGCTTTTGTCTTCCTGGCCACTTCTTGTTCAACTGCTTTGCCTTCATGTGAGCAGGACTGTCCTCCCAGGGTGAGCATGGTCACTGAGAGCTGAATCACAGAACCACAGAACGGTTTGTGTTGGAAGGGGCCTTAAAGATCATCTAATTCCCTTCCCCTGTCCTGGACAAAGACACCTTCCACTAGACCAGGTTCCTCAAGGCCACATTCAAACTTGGGCACTTCCAGGGATGGGGCATCAGCCAGCTGAAAAGGGGATGCTCAGCTGGGGCAACTCTTCCAGATCTATCACGCAGCTCCCTGTTTTCCATCACTTCTCTGTGAGCCACTAAAGCCCACTGCCTGCACACTCCCCACATTCAGCTTTCCAGAGATGGTCAGCAGCAGATCCATCCCATTCCTATTTACTGTGTGGCACCACTGCCTTGGCCATCACGGTGAATTTCCCTCCCAGTCAACCTCCCCAGGAGCTGAACAGCCCAATGTAGAACAGCTCCTCTTGTCCGTGTGCTTCTTGTGCCTCCAAGTGCTCCATGCACGGGCAGATGTGTGGGATGCCTTCAGCCTTGCACCCATCAGGAATGGCTTCCCAAAGCCACCTCCCATCCTTCCATGAATAATCAACTATTTCAGATCTCATCTAAAGACCATCAAGGTTTTTCCTGCGTGTCCTGTATGCCCAGAATTTCTGGATAACTGCGATGTCCTATCCTGACCTTTTGGTTAAATAGGTGGAAGTTTGGCAAACTGAGATGGGGCTTCACCTGGAGCCAGGACAAACCACTTAGAAACCTCATGACTTCTCAGAGAGGCTGAAGATGCAGATCCCCTGCAATGTGAACGCCGAGGATTCCCAGAGCCAGGCAAGAGCCGTCTTTCAGCAGCTGTGATCCATTTATTAGGCGGGTTTGAACACTTCTGACTGGGAGACGGAGGCAGAGGGGCAGACAAAGGTGGAAAAAAATTGTGTTAATTACCAGTCCATTTGTATGACGTGAAGCTGCCCCGGTCCGTCATCTCATCCCCCTGAGCTGTGGTTTGCCAGGCTTTAGGCTTTCATTCCGGGATCCCAGCGGGACCCGCGATTCTCCGCATCGCCACAGGGACGGCAGCTGCAGCCGATTGCTCCCGTCAGAAGGGACCGCGGGCGCTCCAGAAACCATTTCGGCAGCATTTGCCGCAACAGCCTCTGCTAATCTCTCTTTCATTTGTAATTATTTTCTCACTCCGGCGCTCCGACACCGGAGCCGCCCTCCCAGCCCGCCCCTGCAGCCGCGGGAGCATCGCCGGCCGCGCTCGGGGATGTCAGGGCGAGATAAAAAGGGATAAAAAGGGATGCGGGGGCGGGAGTGGAGAAGCTCCTGCGAGCAGGACGGAGGGCTTCAAGCGGGCTGGGGCTCCTCCGGAGGCGATTGAAGTGGGCCGAGGGATGGAGCCGACAGCTTTGAGGGAGCCTGGGCCAGCACGGCCAAGAATAATTGAACAAATCGTTCATCTGGTGACCCAACAGCTGTAGGTAACAGGCGATTTCCAGAGGATTAGGGGGGAGCTGTGAAAGGGAGGTCCCGCGGGAAGCCTAAAACCCTCATCTTGAATTCAACCGGCCACGAACACATGTTGGAGCCTTTGACTTACTTTTTAAGCAACTTTTCTTCCCCTCACCCCACCTTCTTTTTATCCAAACTATTCCACAAACCAGGACATTTAAGTTGTTGAAGCACAAGGCAGGAAAAATGGGGTCCACAGCAATGAGATTAATTAACCAGTGACAGTCGATTCCTGAATGCGGTTTTTCTATTTTGTTTTGATCTAATCCTGGCTGTAGCATTATCATTTTTGCCCAGAACTTCCACTTACAGTGTTCACAGCAGTCACCAGCAAAGTGGGGAAGGATTAGAGATGACTTGTCAAGCAAAGCTGAGCCCCAGCATGAAGCTGGGTTGTGCTTTACCTCGCAGCCACTTCACATTGCAGCCTCCTCTTCCTCTGCCATGGCACAAACACCCAAAACAAACACTCTACACCCAGCTGTTGCTTCCCTCAGGGTAAGTCAGAGCAGGTTTAATCCCTAACCCCTCTGCTTTTGATTGCATGTGAATAGATGCAGTGAGAGATGAAGATAAGGCACGTTGGGAGTGGGTTGCAGCTCAGCTCTGGAAACTGCTTCTGTGTCCTGTCCCACGGAGTGCTCCAGCCTCAACCTGAAGGATCATGTCTGGGAGAGATCATTCAAACCGTACCTCACGTTACCCTTTCCAAAGGCAGAGGCTGCATTGGCTCCGAACCAGGCCCTCCTAAACCTGTCTGCAAGACTACTGGTTCCGACTTGGACCAAGATTATGGACTTTTCAGGCACAGTTTGCAAGGTCAGGAGCCTTCAGTAGCCAGGTCTCACATTGCTCAGAGGTCAAGTGACACAGAGATGTCACTGCAGAATCGGGGATTGCCCAGGGAAAGCCTCCAGGACACCTTGTGCCCACTCTCAATCCAGCTGCAGACCACCTCAAAATATCTGAATCCACTACAAACCCATCTCAATCCACCAGCAGACACCCAGAGGAGTGAAACCCACTGAGCATCACCAGGGATGAGCTCATCATGGCCAGACAGACCCAGGATGTGCTGCTGTCTTAACCTCCTCCCTCTCCCTTTGCTGCAGAGTCAAGACAACCAGTTTTGATTAAACAAATCGTTTTCAAACAGCAATGAGATGAAACCCCATTTCCCAGCCAGAGGCAGACTCTGGTCACCCACATGGCACAGCAGACCCTCCAAATCCAATGCCAAAATCATGTATTCACCCCAAAATAACCCAAATCTGAGGTTCTCCCCATTTCCCCCCTTTGCCTAAACCCCACCATATTTAACCATGAGGTCACACCAGGTTCCCTCCAAGTCCTGATCTGCAGGAGACAAGAGGGCAGAGCTGTGGGAAGTGCTCAGTGGCATCCCCATGTCCTTTCCCACCACTCCAGATCTGTCCTCAGACTTCATTTGGACCAAGAGAGGGGGATAGAGTTAATGACCTAATCACTATTTTTAGAAAACTAGTCCTCTGTTGGGTATGTGCTTGGCAATCCTCAGAGCTGCATCACCAGCAAGGAAACCTTTGGGGATTGGCTTTGCCTAACTCCAGTCACTCAGCAAGAAAATAAACTTTCAAGCCCTCGCCTTGCTGGTACCAAACTATTTTACTGCCTTTTCACCAGAGCATTATTCAGGGTAGTTTTAAATTCATAGGCAGTGAGAGGTCCCTGTAAAATTATAGCAGTTTCGAATTTTTTTTTATTGTAGAGGGAAAAAATATGACAAATTCTGGAGGAGAGATTAGCTGGGGGTTATTAAACCCAGAGCTCTGCAGGCAAAGTTCAGTTTAGGGAGGTTGTAAAACACTGACTGCTGAAAACTGCACAATTTACCAGAAAAAAAAAAAAAAAAGATTGTTTTGTGCCATATTTTTCAAGGATGCACAGCCCAAAATTGTCCCTTTTTGTGGTGATGTTCAGTGAATCTGCAGTTTCTGATGGGTCTCAGCTTGTAAGCAGAAGGGGTGAATGTGGAGGGGCTAAAGATCCTCAGAGCCTTGGATGAGTCACCCAGCACTAAACCCATTCTTGTCCACTTCTGCGTTTGGTGGATGGGGGTGATTTCTAGAGAAAGCGAAGTTCAAGGCAGTTCTAGCAGACTTCAGTACATAAACCACAGTTCAAGTGGAAAAAGGGGGTAAAAAATCCCACTTTTAAATTATGGGCTGACAAGAGCCTAATGATAAGTCTCATTTGTTGGGTTTATTTTTTTTTCAAGTACCATTCAGTCATTCCACTCACTGGAGAGACCTTAAATTGAATCTCAGCCCTAGAAAATGCATTACTTACTGCTGAGTTGATGTCATTGCCAAAGAATTTTCTCTCAGCTTAAGCTGTCTGCAGCAACACGCCAGTGGCACATTCAAGATCTTTCCCTCTTTGTGGAGTGAAATTCCTTTTGTTGGTTCCTCACTTTTCCCCCTTTCCCCACATTTTTATTGCATTCCTTTTTGAGGGTGGGATGTGCTGCTAGAGCTGAGGGGGCTGAAGGAAGCAGTGGTTCCCTGCAGATTTCTACAGTTGATACAAATGGGAAATGTTTCTGTGTCATGGAATGGTTTGGGTTGGAAGGGACCAGGGGCAGGGACACCTTCCACTGTCCCAGGCTGCTCCAAGCCCCGTCCAGCCTGGCCTTGGACACTTCCAGGGACAGGGCAGCCACAGCTGCTCTGGGCACCCTGTGCCAGGGCCTCCCCACCCTCACAGGGAAGGATTTCTTTCTCATATCCAACCTACGCTCTTTGGTTTAAAACCATTCCCCCTTGGCCTGTCAATCCAGGCCCTTGTGAAAAGACCAGGCAGACTGAAATAATTTGAAGTCTTCACTTTAAAGCACCGTCAGCTTTGCTTGAGCTTCAGTAGAAATGAAGCATCCTTATTACTTCATAAACCCAAATCTTAATTTCTTTGTTTCTCACTGTGGATTTTTCCTGTCTCCCCATTCCGGTACCCAAACCCCTGCAGTGTCCCCTCTTCCCTTCCCCCTTCATCTTCTGCCAAAAGGCAGCCAGGACACTACTCACTGCTAGTTTTGACTTGGCCCTTGAGACTCATTATCCACTTTTCTTCTTGACAGTGCTTTCAAGTCAGGACTTTTCCATATTTCCACCCCAGTTACTCCTTTCTGTGGCTGTAATAGCTTTGCTTTTTCCCCCTTTTGCACCAAGTGAGCAAAGAACAGCTTTTTACCATTTGAATGCAGAACTGTTTCATTCTTTTGAGCATTGGCTTAATCCAAACACCAGTTTTGTTTAAAGAAAAAAAAATGAAAAAATTTAGCAGGTGTTTATCTGGAACTTTATGCCACCAAAATTGCCAGAGAGGAAAAATTTCCACAACCCCACAATTTGCCTCCAGGGAATGAAGGAAGTACATGAACCCAGAGTGGGGACCAGACCCTTTCTGATTAATGAAGTTAATTAACTTCAGTAAAAGGAGAAAAGAAGGTCAAGAAACTTTTGCCCCAAGATATCCCACAAAGCCACTGAATTACCCTTACAGGTACATTCAGCTTACTGAGCTCTGGAGAACACAAATTCCTGCCAAGCACAAGCAGGGAAAGGAGCGGACTTGGGTTCCCCTTCCAGTCCCAGAGGTGCCCTGTCCCGGGAGTTCTCACCCTGGGCAGGGATGAAACTGGCTGCCTACCAGGTTTCTTTCAGCTCTTGCAGGAAAGGCAGCCTGTAGCTGACTCACATTTCAGTAGCTGCTACCACAGAGGGGTTTCACCTGGAGGTACTTGGAAACACCAAGACCATGCTCATCTCCCATCCCCTCAAAGCCATGCTGACCTGGCTCAGAGAAAACCCTGGAAATCAGCTAAAACTGCTGATATTCTGGGATTATTACCTATTTTCAGCCTAGTAGGAGACGGGGGGTTCAGTCACAATACTATCTAGTGTTTTTATAACACCCCTCTCACCCACTCCTGCTTAACGTTTAAAAGGACCCATCAAATCTGCCTTGACCTGGGTAATTTTCCCAATCTCCCAAGCCCCAAAGCCTTGTAGTTCATGGCCATTAAACAGGGCCAGCACGGAGGTACCCCCACAGGTGCCAAGGGAGAAGCTCTGAAGAGCAGTTATGCAAGGCCCAGGAAGGTTTCGCATCCTAGTGAAATTAGTCAGATCTACCATCACAGCAGTGTGTGAGCACCTGGTGTCTGGCCCTCAATACGTATTTGAAGTATCACATGGAATATAGTAAATGTGCTGAACCGTTTCTACAGTGCCCTGGGCTCTTTTTGTGTTCATTTCCTGAAGCCAGATCAATAAAAAAATGCACACTAAGGGGGTCTCAACCTACTTTTGGTAACGCAGCTCGAAGCCAGGGCTTTGCAAACCCTTTCTTCCCACCTCCAAGGGGGACAAATGCAGCAAGCCAGCATTTTTGCCAACCCTTTCACTCCCATCTTATTTCACAACCCCTCTGTCTCCCTCCTATCATCCTCTCTCCCTGCACGTACAATTGCTGGTGTCTTCCCAAACAGATGCACACCTGCAGGAAAAGTTGGCATCTTCTCTTTCCAAGCTGTCATAAAGTCAAATAGTTTATGAGTCTATTGATGACAGATAAATTAATTGCAGAAAGTATGAATGACTTAATATTTTATGTGCTAATATCTTTTTTTTTTTTTACTTCTCTTAAATCCACCTCATGTACAAGATATATCTCAGGCTATTTGGGTTGTGTTCAGATTCCCATGTCTCACCAACTACTTAAGGTGGCAGAAGATACCCCGTGGCTTTTGAGCTCCCGGATTTGATGTTTTAAGCATGCAACACAACTTTTCTGGAATGGTCCTTAATGAACTTTGCTCAGCCCAGACTAAGGATGAAAGGAGCAGGGACTTTTGGGGAAGATTTTTGCTGGGTGTGAAAGCACTCCCAAATCCCACAGTTCTCAGCAGGTTCCTGCTACCCTGCTGAACCGCAGGGCCTGGGCTCTCTTTGTAGCCAGCAGATGGACAGGAGGTAATTCAAACTGCCCTGATCATCTTTGCCATCAGCAGTCTTTTTTTTGGTGGCTACCAGGTTTTGGGTTACCCCCATCCCTGGGCAAGTCCTTGTGGACTCAGAGGGAACCCAACTCATTGATGTGGATGACCTGGATAAGATGGTGTAAGCCCACATTGGATCTGGCCACAGATCTGGACAGCTGCCCTGTCATTCCTGCATGTATTGCTGACTAACCCATTACTACCCAGACAGAGATCTCTAGTCAGTATATTAGATCATTGCCTGATATTGATCCAACAAGCCTCAATTATCTATTTAGATTTAAACGAATTTCAGTGTGCAGATGAGGACAGTCATCTGTGTGTTTTGTGCAACAGAGTATTGATGAGCAGTCAGAAAACATGACATCTGAAGAATGAGTAAGATGATGTTGCTCAGCTGAGAAAAGGATGGCTGGAGAGGGAGGGCTTACTAAAGTTGTGCCAAAATATTTAAGTGAGGTAGTGAAATAAACTCTATTGACTCTCAATAAGTTGAGTAAGGAATAAAGTGAAAAAGGAACAAAGGGGTTCAGACTGAACTTTGAGAAACGTCTTAAGTATAATGAAGAAACAGAAGAGATTCATCACAGAAATATGGCATTTGAACCATTGATGAGTTTAAAGGATAGGATACACAAAAGTGCCAAACACGGGGCAGGTAGGTTAGGTGGTGTTTCAAGGCTGCTCTCCATCTCTGTTTCACAAAGTGGCTAGAAATCATTTGGCCACAACACTGTCAATATTGGGACTGAAGTGGATATTTATAGCTAGACATGTTCTTAACTGGTCTGCAGATCTTGCACTGCAAAAATCAATGGCAGATATTACAAGAGCAGCCCTCCTCTTTCCTTTGATCTGTCATAAAGTAGGAAGACACAGCAGGAATGTTGCTGAGAAATAAGAACTAGGATGGTTATGTTGCCTCTGATGCCAAATCTTCACTGGCCTTTAGAAGTTCTGAAACTGAACGCCCAGTGATGTATTTGGTCTGTGAATGTGATTCCTTACTCGAGCTGAATGATGTCACCCTGCCAATAGGGACAGAACGAGTTATGAGCAGCCACAAATTAGATTGTTGCTCCTACACACCAGCACAAGATTGTTGACCCTGCAGTGCTACCCAAAGTGGACTCTGAGGTCATTGCCAATGCTATTACTGGTGGATTTCCTCTGAATTCTGCCACGGATTCCCACAGTCCTTGTCAAACCACTTCACTTCTCCCACTTTCCAGACTGGAGGTGCACTGTAAAGCCCGGCACAGCTCCTGTTTTGAGCAGCACTTTACCAACACCATTTGGGCCAAAAGGAATCTCGTTGTTTCTGCATTTGCAACAGATTTTGCTCAGTGTGGTAACGCACCATGGGTGAATTCCACAGTTTTGTTGCAATTACTGTTAGTCGGGTCTGGGCTTCTCCAAGGGAATAATTGTTTAAACGAGAAGGAGCAAGTTAGCCTTTGGGATGTCAACAGAAAACAAGTCCCAAGTGGCAGAGGCCAAAGCACGAGCCAAGTAAGCACAGCAAGGTGTCTGCCCCGCTTCCAGAAAGGACAATTTGTTCTGGTAGAAACGTACTGACCTTAGGGGTGTTCATCTGGGCTTAGGCTGGGGGGGTTTGGAGGGAAATAAGTGTCCCTGCCTCTAGAATATTCCACCTTAAAGGAAAATAAATAAAGAAAAGCTTTGAAATCGGATGAGAACAAAGCCAATGGAAGAGAATCTGGAGGACTGTGCTGTAGAAGACACCCTTGCTATAAAAAGTGACTTTTGATAATTGCTGGTAAAGTGCCGGAGTGTATTTTGGGAGAGAGGGAAAAAAACCCCAGATCTATGACCTAATATTTCTGGAACCCATCCACCAACCTGGGTGCCCTGTGGGTGTTTAAATTTTTTGTCTGCCTTTCCAACAGGCATTTCACAATGGGGATTGTTTTGTGTGTGCAAGGCAGAGAGAGCGAGGCTGCGCCCTGTCGAGGGCCCTCTCTGGTCTCTGGCTTGGATGGCTCTTGTTCAGGTGAAGAGCAGATAACACCTCTCCAGCCACTTCATCATCAACTGTCACAACCTGAAGACCTCATTAGGATGGAGACATGAAGAAGGGCGATAATTAAACTGAGATGTAATTAGAAAGATGTGCTGCAGATTTACTGCTACTACTCTGCTACTATTGTAAAACTGCAATAAAAGGAGAAAAATTCCAAAGGCAAAGTATGAGTAATGAGAGAATGCAGTTATTTATGCCAGCACATGTCATTTCTGCTGTGTTTTAATACATAAATACATCTGGGATGATCTTATGGAATCTGTGTCTGGGTGAAGTTTCTTAGATGTGTTTTCCCATGGGGAATGATGCTGTGATCTCAGCTCCTACTAGCAAATGCTGCTGTCTTCATGCTTCATGCCATGCAGGATCATGATCCAAGTCTCTTGAGGACAAAAAACTGAAGCAGGAGTAGCAGTGAGATGTAAGTGGTAAAAGACAAAGTAATTCAGTAACCAAGAGTTCATGTAGTTCAGGTGCTTCTGCCAGTTTCCAGAAAAATCTTCTCTTTAAATATATAGATGAATTAAAAACTTTTGGCTTAATGTAGGAATAAATATTTTTCCTTGCTGGTTGGAGCTTAGCAAGAAGCTGGTCTTGATGCCAGTTACATTTGCTTCTGGCTGTAAAACCAGTGTGACCATATTAACCACTTCCTGCTCACTGGATTGCAAAGTCATCTGTGATTTGGGTAGGGTCGATGCACTTAGGGAAAAATAAACTGTGCACTTTTGAGTCAAAAACTTTCAGCTTGTCTGACTCGTTCTGGCCAAGAAATATCTAGAAACTGGTGGTCCAAGTACCTCCATTGTTTATAACCTGCTGGCCCAAACCTTCTTCTCTGTTGTCTGAGTGCCCTGTTTGTAGGAGGGGAGTGGCCCAGCCCAGGTGCCCAGCACTGCTCCTGCTCTTGCCCTCTTTGCTCTGGAAACATCTCCCTAACATTCCTGCTCCAGGGTGAGGGCTGTGCTGGAATTCATCTTGTGGGACAGAGGCTCCCCCCCTACTCTGCCCTTATGAGACCCCACCTGCAGAGCTGCCTCCAGCTCTGGGGTCCCAGCATGGAAAGGACATCGACCTGCTGGAGTGAGTCAGTGGAGGCCACAGAGATGCTCCGAGGGCTGGAGCCCCTCTGCTCTGGAGCCAGGCTGGGAGAGCTGGGGGTGTTCACCTGGACAAGAGAAGGCTCCAGGGAGAGCTCAGAGCCCCTTGCAGGGCCTAAAGGGGCTCCAGGAGAGCTGGAGAGGGACTGGGGACACAAGGCATGGAGGGACAGGACACAGGGAATGGCTCCCCACTGCCAGAGGGCAGGGATAGATGGGATATTGGGAAAGAATTCCTCCCTGTGAGGCCCTGGCACAGGGTGCCCAGAGAAGCTGTGGCTGCCCCATCCCTGGAAGAGTCCAAGTCCAGGCTGGATGGGGCTTGGAGCAGCCTGGGACAGCAGAAGGTGTCCCTGCCATGGCAGGGGTGGAATGTGATGAGCTTTAAGGTCCCTTCCAACCCAAACCAGTCTGTGTTTCTGCCACCATATCTGTGCTCTGAACCAGCCTCAGCCCCTCCTGATTCAGCTTTGCAGAGCTGTCTCAGGCTGAAGCTCTGCTTTAGGGATCGGGCTGATGACGGTTTGCTGTGTGGGGTGACACAAAGCATCTTCAATGCCTAGTGCCTGCACTGGGCCACCCTGTGATTCCTGTGGGGCTGGGGGACACTGGCACCATCCAGATGAATTCGTGGGTCTCAGGGGTGCTGGGCTTTGGACCTGATCTCCAGACATCTGTGAGGGTTCAGTCTGGACATGTGCAGAGACAACTTGGAGCACGAATCTTTACCTTGTAACCTCCCTGCCCTCCCTGTCTTGCCCTTTCAGCTCAGACTTGAGCTGTGCCATGTGAGCACACATTTTCCATTTGATTTTACAGACTGTGGGACTGTTTGTACAAGATTGGCTGGTAGGGATGTGAGCAGATTACAAATCAAAGGGAAGGAATTTGCCCCAGAAAACGCAATGGCAGCAGTGGCTCCCACTGAAACCTTCATCAGATGTAATTAAACAAAGCTTCATATTAGGAAAATGCTTGTACTTGCTGGCTCCCCTAGGCTGAACTGGCTCTTGTTTCCCCATCAATTAACTCTTTCGGGCTCAATCCATGCACAACCAACCAGTGAATCCCCCTGGCAAAGCACAGCGAGCTGCTTTCCTCAGCCCAGGCACTGCAGCAAGCTCAGCCCTCCGGTCTCCCACATGAAATGGGAGTGACAGCATCAGCTAATGCAAGACCACAGGAGCCTGAAATAGCACCTTTCATCCCATTTTGAAGTTCCATGACACTGGAAAAGCAACAGCAGTGATTGCAGTTTCAGCCACCACTTAAAGACACAGGAGATGGAGATGGCAATGACATTGGAGACACTGGACCCCAAGCCTAACTCTCTGCAGCTGATGGAAAGCAGCCAGGACATGAATTATTAGGTGCAAATGTCACATTTTCCAGCTTTCCAGCACCTAGTTTCTCCCTGCAGTTCCATGGTTTTCCCTGTTAAATGGGGGCAGTAACTCATTGCTACAGCAAGCTGTCCTCCTCCTCCTCCTCCTCCTTCTCTGGACCTGCATCCAGGGCTTGCTCCAGGGGAAGGCAAAGGCTTCAGGCAAAGCATTGCTGTTGGGAGAGGGGCAGGAGTGCTCGGGGGTGGTTTGTGAATGCCACCCGGTGAAGGGGATGCTCAGCATCTGCCCACGGCTGAGAGGAAAAGCAAGCTGGGAGAAAATGACATCTCAAAGTCACCCTGCAGCAAACACCTGAGGGCTGTCAGAGACAGCACTGAGAGAGCTTAAGGACTTCCCATTTCCCTCACCAACCCACAAAATTTGGGTCAAAAAGGGTTGAAAGTTGAAGGATACAGAAAATCAAAAGGATGGCAGTGTTCACAAAGGAAGAGCAGGGACCAGAGATGCTTTGGGGAGCAGACTGGGACCAAAGCAGCCCTGGAGCATTGAAAAAAAGTTGACAGGCAGTGAGAACAAGCCCTTTTTCCTCCAAAAATACCTTTTTCTCCAAAAAATTAAAAGAAATGTACTTATTGATAAGTAAACGTCACCTTCCTGCCAGAGCTCCTCGCTGCTGCTGGGTCTGGCACGAGTTGCTGTGGTGCAGGACAGGGGCTATGAGTGGGAGAATTAAGCAGCAATGGGCTCCAAATGTGAAGCCCAAATAGGCCCCAGGTTCAAGCAAGGGCTTGTGAGGGGGATTAGTTGTGTGACCTGAGCACACTGACCCTGATAACCCCTGGGAGGGGGTCAGGGCCTGCCCTCCCACGGGGCCCACGTGTCCCTGGTTGTGTTCCCACTGAAGGAAAGGAGGCTGTGGGTCAGGTCATGGGTGCATGACCAGCCAAGAGAGCAGAAGCTAGTCCTTAATTCATTGCAGGCTTTTCTGGGACCTCTTAATCATTTCACCTCATCCCCCTCCATATTTCAGTTACTTTTTGTAAACTGGTGGTGCAACAGCATTTTCTACCTCAGAACCATTTTGCCTTTCTGTGTGGTCTGGGGCAAACCATGTGACCTCTCTGTGACTCTGTTTACCAGCCGCCACGGCAGGAGCACAGCATTTACCTCATCAGGGGTTGAGAGGCTTAATTATTCCCAGACGGATGGATGCTGCACAAGCACAAGTGTAACGATGACTAAATCTTCCTGGAGGTGCCTCGAATATCTCTGATTAGTTTGTTTATCCCCCAGATTCTGTACCATGGGCATGACAAAGATTACAAGGAGCGTGTTTAAGCAGGGGCACTGCTGCCGTGCCAGATACCTCCAGGTCAGAGAGAAACAGATGATGGAAAACCAATTAATTTTTTACAGCAAGAAAAATAGCTACAGGATTGAGAAACATTAATTATTTATTGAACTGCTGCCTTTGGAGGAAAAAAAAAGTTTATACATACCTATATCTCTCTACATATAAAATAATCACTCATTGCACATAACAGGGTGATAACTTCAGTAATCTGAGCTCCTGTTTTGATACTGTTCTTTTTTCAGAGGTCAATTAAAATAATGAGAGCAAAAATACTTAGGAGCCTCAGGAAGAAAAAAAACTAGCACAATAATGGCAGGGGGTGCGTTATGGAATATTTAGCCCACGGTGCTTGGTTCTAGTCTCCCTGGTATGAAGTGCTGAACTTCTGTGTGTATAAGTCAGTTCCTGGTAGCTGTGGTTCTGCCCCAAGACACAGGTGAGATCCAAGTATCAGAGATGGAGAAGAGCCATGGCAACTTAGCAGGTCAGGTTGCAAGATGGACACTGGCCATGAGCAGCTCACTGTCCCAGAGCTGGGATGCAAACACTGGATTAAATGGAATTGCTGTGGCCACCTTCCTGCTGGTAATCCTGGAATCCCAGAACGGGTAGGGTTGGAAGGGACCTTAAAGATTGTCTTGTTTCAACTCACTGCCATGGGCAGGGACACCTTCCACTATCCCAGGTTGCTCCAAGCCCCATCCAACCTGGCCTTGGACACTGCCAGGGATCCAGGGGCAGCCACAGCTGCTCTGGGCACCCTGTGCCAGGGCCTCCCCACCCTCACAGGGAGGAATTCCTTCCCAATATCCCATCTAACCCTGCCCTCTGTCAGGGTGAAGCCATTCCCCCTTGTCCTGTCCCTCCACCCCTTGTCCAAAGTCTGTCTCCATCTTTCTTGGGGCCCCTTTAGGCACTGGAAAGGGCTCTAAGATCTCCCTGGAGTCTTCTCCAGGCTGAACCTTGGTAATTCAGCACTGCTAAAGCTTAATCACCTCTGATTTCCTGCCTGGATGTACCCTGAGATGCCACTGGTGTCTTCTACAGACCTGTGCTAAGCACCTCATGCTGTGGTTCACAGCTTCCCAGAGCAGCTGTGGCTGCCCCATCTCTGGAAGTGTCCAAGGCCAGGTTGGACGGGGCTTGGAGCAGCCTGGGACAGTGAAAGGTGTCCCTGCCCATGGCAGGGGTAGAACTGGATGGGCTTTAAGGTCCCTTCCAACTCAAACCATCCTGTGATTCTGAGTCCTGCCCACATATCTGGGATGGGATTAGCTGTGCAAGGCAGATCCCCTGTTGGTGTTCTTGCCTACCATATCTAGGTGCAATCCACAAAATGCAAGCTCAGAGGGACATGAGAAGCAGAATATGTTTTAATCCAGGTCCAAACTGGAGTTTGCCACGTGCACACATGCCTGGGGAAAGGGCACCTCTGAGCATTTCCCAGGAATGGCCCTGTCCAGAGGAAACCGAGCAGCAGAGCCAAGCCAGGGCTATCAGGACAGTGACTGGGCACAAGACTGAGGTGAGCAGCAATCCCCTGCAGACCCCCAGTGAGCACACCCAAGCACCATTCATCTCAGAGGACCCCTCATCCACTAGGACTTTTCAGGCTATGTGGCAATAACCCTTTCATCCAGGTGCCTGGTGGATCTGGAGGCTCTTCCCCACTGGAGCTCTTCTCTGAGCTTCAAAGAGCTGCACTAAGGTCACCTCTTGGTCCAACCAGTGAGTCAACAGGTGGGACTTCGTATGATCCCATCCCGTGGGACAAGACTACATCAACTAGGTTCCACAGCCAGGGCTGACCTATTCATGGATGATACAATGTGGTAGCCTGTGACACCCCCATAGAAAGCTAAAATGAAATGGCTTCTTCCAAGGGTCTTTGCTTCATTATGCTCACGTGCCCTGGTTCTGTTCCCCCAGTTGCACTGTTGGCTCCCCTGCCCCTTTCTTCCTTATATGTCCCTGCCCCAGAAAGTTCTCCCTTCCCCACTCCCTCCTGAGCCTTTCTTCCCTCACCACTCCCCCAATGTTTCCCTATTGGCCCCGGTACCCTGGCCCCACCTCTGTACGGCCCCCTGGACCTCAGACCATTGGCTCCTGATGCTCTCTCCGCCGCCCCCCTCAACCCAGTAGATCAGCCTGGGTCCCCCATTGTTCTTCGTTCTTCGATCGCTACAGATCCCTTCACATGCGTGGCTGAAATAAACCTCTCCTGTGGAACCCCATACGAAGGACCCTTCCCAACTCTTTGCCGTCGACCTGTTGCAAGTCATCAGGCGTGAGTGTGACTGTGTGTGTGGGAGCTGGCCACCGAGCGGCTCCGTGTTGGAGACGCTTTCGGAAGGTTGCGGTACCCCATACGTCTCCATCCGCTGTGACAGTACAAGAGAGGAAAAAATTCAGATTTCCTTCTCTGGGCACCCACTGGAGCCACTTCAGCAAGTTCAGTGCTTCAAAGAGCTTAGGTGTCTGCAGAGACCCATTTGCTATGTTTCCAACCCAGAATTCCACTCTGCATCCTCTCTTGCATGCCAAACTCACCATCCTCAGCCCTGCCCATACACTCCATGCCACGAGCAGGAGGCTTCTCTGTCTTACTCTCTTTCACTGCCTAAAAGGGCTTAAACCAGTCCTCCTGCTGACCCTGAATATTTTTGGCCAAAAGCAACACAATAATTTGTGCAGTGACATCAGTAATTATCGATACAGAACTGCAGTAATTAACAACCAGGGACAGTAATTAGGCACTTTCCTCCCTATGTTGTGAAATGGCAAAGAACGACTGGGTTTGCTCAGTCAAGTTGAAGCCCATGAGGATGAAGGTTTGATGACTGGAGCAGAGCTAAACACTTTGGCTAATTTGGGAACAAAGCTGGCTTCTGAATTTTTGGAAACCAGGCCCACATTTTGGCACGGTGTTTCTGACCACTGGAACTTCAGGTTTCCTTTCTCTCCAATCAGGATCTGCAAAAGCCAAGGAAATGCCCCAAAACTCTTAATCTGTTTCTGGGGTTTTTTTGCAGACACACTGAGATGGTTTGATTTGAGCTCAGTTCAACTTTGTGGCAAAGCCCCAGTAGGTGGAGAAGATAAAACAGGAGGAATTTCTGGCACTGCCAGGAGCAGGGCTCTCCTGAGCATGGGAGTCCCTGTGACCACCTGCCTGTCACCCTCTGTCACACACACATTTTGAAATTTATAGCACCAGGTTTTCCCACAGATGACCAATCTGTTTTCCAACGTGCTCACTGCGAGGCGGGGAACCACCCACCCCCAAACCAGCCGACCACACCAAGCTCCCAACAGCTTCTGCCAACAGTGCCTGGGCAAAGCCCACCCTGTGCTGTTGGCCAGGGTTAACAAAAAAGCCAACAAGGAGTTATTTTATCATCATGGGGCTCTGGGTTATCCCAACAACCAGTGGGGCACTCAAAATGACTCCTGCCAGACTTTTTTTGGGGGGGGGGAAAGGCAGAGACCAGGAGTAGGCTGTGTCCCATGAGAAAAAGGAATTAAATGTCAGACTATTTCTTCTCCCTGTCAAGAAGGATTAATTTCCTAGAATTCCCCTGCAAGGAGAAGCAAGTCAGTCAGAGCAGTCCTGATCTTGATACAGAGGCACAATCCTGGGGTTTCCAAGGAAACAGCAAGAGACAAAAGTTTGATTCATAAAAGCTTTGGGAAGAAGAGGAGGGAGAGGAGATGATAATGATGATAATAATAATAATAATAATAATAATAATAGTAGAAATGCCTCGGGGTGATTTCATAACATTAATAGGTAATGTAGTCAATTATGTAGGCTTATTTTATTTCAGCAAAGTGCAGGTGGTGAGCTACATCTCCTCGCAGGTGCTTTTCCAATTAGCTGTACGTCTTCTAGGTGAATAAATGGCCGAGCGCCAAAGCTCCATGCCACTGGCAACAGACTAATCCAAACTAATCCCGAGGACTCATCTTGCTTCATGTTAAAGCAACTAGAGTCTATTTTATTTATTATCTCTTGAAAGATCTCTCCTCTTCTTGGAAAAACAAGGAGGACTCTCTCACAGCGGAGGCCATAAATGCACTTCACTCGGCATTTGGTAAGGGCTGGAAGACTATCTCTGCCTGGATTCGGTTGCTTATTATCATTATGTAATAGCAGATGAATATCCTGTTCTGCATTTGCTAAATGTTTTCTTTTAATAATCAACTCATATCCACATAATGGGGCAGCTTATGCAATCGGCCGCCTCATGAGCTCTTCGGGGAGACATCTGTTTTTCAGCATTGTTAATTACCACTGTTGGATCATTAAAATGTATTTATTTGCTTTTGTTATTACAACTGGGCGAGCCCTACTGCTTAGCAAAGAGGCCGGCTGGTAAAACCGCCTGGTGCAGCCATGGTGTGGGCAGGAATTATCCCAGGTAGCCACACACACACACGCCAGCATCCACCAGGCACTTGGGGCTTGCTGTGACGCCTTGCTCCTCCCAAAGCACGGGTGGTGACGTGGGTACAGAGCAGATGGGCGGGACAAATGGGGGACAGCCATCCCTGCTGACATGGTTGTTCATTTTACATTCAATCCCAGTAGGAACACCCGTGTTCATCCTGTAGGATGGATTTTGTGGAGCATCACTACCAACCTTTCGACTTCTGGAGGTCAGACACTGGGAATTCTCACAATGACAGTTCAGTGCTGAGAGCTCAGCAGCTCCCTGGTTTTTGACCTGAGGAAAGGGCCGAAAATGCTCAGTTTTGACCTGATGCAGGGAGTTTTACAACCCACCCACATCTGTGGATATTCTTTGCCAGACTTCTGCTGTTTCTTAGCAGCATCTCTGGGGAAAGGAAGGTTTTCTTCCCAGTTTTCCAAAGGAGCTAATTTATCCTATGACTAAGCAAGTTGCTGCCAGAGGCCCTCAGAGGACCTTCAGTCCCTAATTCCCATTAATTTCCCTCAAATGTCAGCCCCTTACACCACGTACCATTTGCACAGTGTTGAAACCATCACGCTGGAACCACAGTGCTGGGGGTTGGAATTAGATTCTCTTTGAGGTCCCTTCCCACTCAACGCAATCTAGGATTCTGTGTTGGTCATTAAACCCCTGAAATCCTCCTTCTCCTGGGGTTTACCCAGGCAGCTCTGACCAGCTCTGGGTCACCTGAAAATCCCCAGGGACTCTACCTGACTTTGGACACTCCTGGAAGTCCCATCAGTTCTTGGAGAACCCTTTAAAAAAATCCAACCGCCTCCCCAGGCATTTGAAACAATGACCCCAGGTTGGTGGGGAAGAGGAGGCTGCCAGGATAAGGCTGTCTGACATCATCTGGATCTGGTCCAGGACCATCAGACACCTGTTGAGCCTCCCAGTGTAATTCCATGGCAGCTGCTGCCCTAACCCACAAGTGCACAAGCGGGAACATGAGTTGTTTGGATCACCTGCCTCCAACATTGTTCTCTGAAGTGTTTGAAAAAGGCCTAATGAAAAGTGACTCAGAAATAACTGACAAGTGCCAGCCTCACCTTTTTATTGTTTCATCAAAATGGGAAAGACAGTGAAGGAGAAGAGTCAACCTTCTCTATAAGATCCACTGTCCCAACTTGCCTGCAACTTGCAGGCTGAGGGAAATGTTGACACAGGGTTGACAGGGCTGCTTGATTTATGAACAGCTCAAAGGAGGGGGAAAGAAAGGGAGAAGAATTAAACATTATAAATCAGTGAGTAACATCCATAACCCTGAAGTGCTTGTTGTAAACAATACAAAACACCGGCCTAATTTTTATAAGTGTAATTTATGACAAGCAATTCCTTCCAAATGAGAGAATTTAAAAGGAAAAAAACGTCACTTGTTAGAATATCATTAATTCAATCAGATGAGAACTAAGCCAGTCATTGTTCCTAATGGTGGAAAATTTCATGGGAGCTAATTGCTCCTCTGTGGTACCTCTCAGGGTGTCTGCATTGATGCCTATTGGTGCTGGAGGAGAACCCCAGGCTGGAGGTGAGAGCAATGAGGGCACAGCCAGACCCTTAGCTCTGCCCAGCCCTTGGGACAGCCCTGGGTACCACCCTGCCTGGCTGGAAACCTACTCCCAGGTGTGCGGCTGCCTTTATCCCAGCATCTCCCAGCTCGCTTTGTCTCCAGGGACTTCTCCAGAGCCTGGAGAAATATGTCCATGTGATGATCCAACCTCTTGGGCAGTGAGGGGATCAGGGCAATACCAGGTCAGCTAACTTCCAGCATAACCTGAGTGTTGTGGGAAAGCCAAGGGTGCTAAACCTGTTCCCAAATTCAGGAGTGATGCCCAGTCTGACAGTCAGGGGGTACTTTGCAGCTGCAGCTGCGCTGTGCAGCTCAACAAACCCTGCTGACATGGGAATTAAACTCCTGTGGCAAGGAGATGACATAAAGTCAGCCCAGATAATCCTGCTGTTACCTCCACCTGCCTCACTGCTCACCATCAACCAAATCTTCTCCAAGTGTTATTCCCCACCTTCAGTGCTCAAAGTTGGAAGATTAAAGCAGCAAACCGTACCACAGAGAAACAAACCCAAAACTTTTTTCCATGTTGTGCAAGCACAGAATAAGGAACGGCCTCTTCCTGTCCCAGAGACCTTTCAGTGCAAACAGCAAAGTGAGAGATGGAGAGAAAAGGATGTTTTCACACAAACTGTCATGCCAGGGATGAACCAGTGGTCTGGCAAGTTACTGTCCCAGCTGTGGTTTAAATTAATCTGTTTTAATTTGTGCCACAGCACGTTAGGAGAGCACATCACAGCTCTTTGGACAGGGGATGGGGCAGAGCACCATCATCCTCTCCAAAAAACCATGTCCATTTACACCATGGCAGGATTCAAGTGACATGGGTTGCAGAAGCAGGAATCAAACCCCAACTGAATTCCTAACCCAGAGCCTTGCTCACAAGAACATCTTTGTGTTTATCCCCAGCGTTTTCACGGCAAAGCTCATCTCTCCAGGCCTGCTGTTTGCCTTCAGGTGACTAAAAGATTCCAGAGTGCTTGGGGATGGAAAGTTCTTCATATATAAATAAATGGATCTAACAGAGATGTAATGAGACCGTAATTAATTAAGGTTTGCAGAACGCCGTGAGAGGCACAACGAAATACGCTCGCAAAATGCAAGGTATTAAGGCGGAAAATGTATTATTGTTGGCACTCTGGGGAGCATCAGCGCAGCTCTTTGAGCTCTTATCTTCTCACCTTCCCTGCTGTTTCGCAATTGTTATTCCTCCCAAAGGGAAGTGGGGTGCGAAACCTGATGGTTTGCTTGCCAGCAAACTGCTGCTTCATTCAGGGAGGTAACGACGGAGCTGCGCGAGGACACGGAGCAGGGAGGGTGGTGCTGGGGCACGGAGTGCTGGGTGTGCAGAGCTCAGGTGCGTGGCAGGACCTGGTCTTGATTGTGGGATAAACACACAGCCAGACCAGGGCTCTCCCACTTAAAAATTAATCCTCAAGAGAGCAAGAAATGCCTTACCAGGGACATTGCTGATCTTTGCCAGAGACATCTTCACTTCCAAATCTGCAAATCATCTTCAAGCAGCAAATTCAGCATCAAATTTTAGGGTTTGGCCCTTCTGTCCCTGAATCCTTGTTTAATACTTACAAGCTGCAGGCACTGCAAGTGGTTTACGTAAGTCCCTAGAGTTTGGACAGCCTCAGTATGCAGAATCCCAGAGTGGTTTGGGTTGGAAGAGATCTTAAAGCTCATCCAGTGCCACCCCCTGCCATGGCCAGGGACACCTTCCACTATCGCAGGTCACTCCAAGCTCCATCCAACCTGGCCTTGGACACTTCCAGGGATGGGGCAGCCACAGCTTCTCTGGGCAACTTGTGCCAGGGCCTCACCCCTCCTCACTGGGAAGAATTTCTTCCCAATATCTAACTTAGACCCACCCTCTTTTATAATCTCTTACCCTGTTTTTACAGTCACATGTGACAATGGTTCAATACAGGGCAGAAAGCTCTAGAGGCTGGGGGTTATCTAAGCTGCTCCCACACATTCAAGTGCAAATACCAGGACTGAGCTAATCATGACTGAATATCAAGATGGGGGGAAAAAACCTCTACAGACTGCTCAGCTGCGCTGAGCCAGAGTCTATCCTTGTGCAAATCACAGAGGCACGTGTATAGCAAAGTTAAGATTAAAGATTTCCTACAAACAGCTAAGACTAAATGTTTGTTGCACCAGGAGTATTTGGAGAGTGGATGAAAGCACTCTTAGCAGATACATGGACACGTGCACCTTACACACATCCACAAATACACACGTGTATGCATTAACACTGAAGGTGGGGACAGCTGTCACCTCTGGAGGGCCTGGAAAGCAAAATAAATCTGTTTCCACTGTCTCTTGGAGGGAAGGAACTGACACAGCAAGTTGCATTAGACACTTCACAGATTGAGCAATGACATTTGTTTTTCTGGTAAGTTCTTAAATGCTTTGAAAGAGGTGAAACACGATCCATCTAAAACATGAGCTTAGAGTCATCAACTCTAAAGCCACCCTCTCAATTACATTTACAAACAGCATTTTCCTCCACAGAATTAGAAGCAATCCCGTAATCCCTTGGGCATTGCAGCAGAGTGATCCCACGCCTGCATGCAGGGTGGGGGATCACTTGGATGAGGGAACTGCACAGAGATCACTCGAGATGGCACCAGAAATGCTGCTGGCAAAAGAGGCAAGACTTTGCCGCAAGAGATGCTCTGACCACGGAGCCTGGTCACATCCCCTTGCTGGCATCAGGGAGCTCCTCTGCCAGCCTGATCACTCTGCTGGCCCTCATCCCTGCCTTGCTATATTTGGGAGGGATAAAGTAGGAAGGCAAGGAGGAACCCAGAAAAACTAAAGCATTCTGTGCTGTCAGAGCCTTGAGTTCATCTTCCCAGCACTGGTAAGATGGGGCTTGGAGCAACCTGGTCTACAGGAAGGAGTCCCTGCCCATGGCAGGGGGGTTGGAACTGGGTGGTCTTTAAGGTCCCTTCCAACCCAAATTGTTCTAGGATTCTCTGTACTGGGAGGGAGCAGAGGAGCTCAACAGACATGGTCAGAAGACCTGGGAACATGAACTATGCAAAGAAATGGAAGAAACTAATTTCCACTGGTCCTGAATTTCAGACCATGAAGCTGCAACAAACCCAACACCACGACCTGGCTGCCAGAAGAAATCTCTGCCATCCTGCCTGCCATGGCAAAGGTTGCACGGGAAACCACAAAACCTAAGAGCTGCAAGAGCTTCATGGCCGCCACAACTCAAACAATGGATTAGGATGTGTAACACTTGTGGAGGACACCTGGCCAGCCTGGGACAGCAAAGCAACCCCCAAATCCATTTCTGAACGAGCTTCATGGAGCCCTGCATGGCCAACTACACCTTTTACCTGTGAACAGTCTCTTATCTAAATTTCTCCTTCTCACACGGGTCTCGTGTCTCACCTACCCAAACAAGCCTGTCTTTGGCAGGCCAGCCCCAGGAGGGAGAGTGGAAGACAGCTTGATTGCCAATATCTAATCATAATTTGGGATCCAGAAAGCTACTTATCTTAGGAATTGCTTAATAATGCGCTTAGTGTGTGAAGCATTATCACTGCGTCTAATTAAATACAGAGCGTTACAGGGAGGGAGATAAGGATCCCGTGCAAACGGACAAGGAGGAAGGTAATTGAGATCTGGGCTTCTGTTCTGCCAGCTCCTCACCTAGATCACTGTGAATTGCCCCAACATGTGTGCCTGGAGAGAGAAGGACTTGGAAAGTGGGAAGGGAGAACGGGGAAGTAACTCCCTCTTGCCCTATCTGTCCCCACTCCTCCGTTTCCATGAACAGTGCCCACAAAATCCACAGGAAGCCCTGGAGTGCAACGGGGAAATTGGTGCACAGGAACAATGAAGCCCTGGGGTGTGAATTATTTAGTGCTGTGGAAGAACAATTAAGCTCTATGAGGTATTTAGTCCAGCCCTATGGCAGATGGAAGTTGGAAAGCGCAGGCGAGGTGTGACACATAGGGGACGAGTCGTGCCCAGCCTCCAGCAGCCCCAAATTAGTGCTTTGACTCAAGGGACAAAAAAGGATCTGTTGTGATATTGAAAACACCCCAAGGATTTGCACAGGGGGTTAGTGCCAACCTGTAGTTGAGTATTTCACCCCCTTTAAGAAGGGATGACATAGAATAATAGAATGGTTTGGGTTGGAAGAGACCTTAAATCCCATCTCGTTCCACCCCCTGCCTGGGACACCTTCCACTGTCCCAGGCTGCTCCAAGCCCCAATGTCCAACCTGGCCTTGGACTCTTCCAGGGGTCCAGGGGCAGCCACAGCTGCTCTGGGCACCCTGTGCCAGGGCCTGCCCACCCTCACAGGGAACAATTCCTTCCCAGTATCCCATCCAAACCTGCCCTCTGGGAGTTCAAATGCAACACCCCATGTCCTGCTGCCTTTAAGCCGAGCTGGCAGGTTGCAGGAGGTTTAACATCCCTTCTTGAGAAGAGAGGAAATGCCACCAGAGCTGGTTTGTTTTGTTGCTTTGCTGGCAGGGGATGTGGAGCAAACAAGAAAAAAAGAAGGGAAAAGAGCAGGAAACTGGAGGAGAATGCAAATGAGAGTAGAGGTCCCAGCATGACCTTTCTGCCACAGAATCACCTGCATTTCTGCAGTGGTGCTGCCAGAACTTGTGATAACATTGCTCAGCTTGTGGCAGAAAGGGGTTCCCCTCATACCCCAGTTCTTGGGGTTACATGAGCAGTAGCAGCACTATGAGTTATGATTATTTCTTGTGGAACCCATAAAGCCTTAAAGACCCTCTGTGCCAAGCACTGAGACAACACAAACCCAAACAAGCAAATCCCTCTTCAGAGGGGCAGGGGGAGGGAGCAGACAGCCTTCTCATGTGCAAGGAGGAGAGAGAATGAAAGGAGAAAAGCAGCCATTGCTCACAATTATTTTCCAGTCTTTTGTGCCCATGGAAAAAAAAATAGAAAACATGCCTGGAATAGCACAAGGAACAGTGAAAATGCAGGAAACAACCCGAAACTTATTTCTCCAAGCCCTATATTGTCTCTTCTTCAATATTAGGATGTGTCTCAATCGACACCTCCTAATTACAGCATCCAGCTACAGCATCATAGTCAAGGTGAGCAGTGAACCTGAGAGAAAAGCTCTTCAAACACAGAGGCTCTTGGCCAGCCTCCCCAAGCATCCCTTAGAGTGGTTTGGGTTGAAGGGGACCTTAAAGCCCATGCAGTCCCACCCCCTGCCATGGGCAGGGACACCTTCCACTAGCCCAGGCTGCTCCAAGCCCCGTCCAACCTGGCCTGCAGAAGCATTTCTAAAGTCAGAGGACTGTTCACCTTTTCCTCACCCAAGGACACTGAAAGAATAAGCAAACAAAAAAGTCAAGGGAAGATGAAAATGGTTCAAGACCCCTTGGCAAGACAAGCAGTAAGTGGGCACCTGGCTCGTACAACAAATGCATCAGGGAACAAAACAAAGGTGTAAGAGAGGAAGGAGAAAATATTTATTTGCCTTTTTTTCTAGAGTCCTTTTCCCTTTCAGGCAAATAATATTTATGCCATGGGGCTTTGACAGTCCTCTGGAAAACACACAAAGCCTTTTTGTTCCCACTTGCCTCCCAGGTGGGAGGACTGGTGGAGCAGCTCTGAGGAATGAGGGTGAAAACCAACGACCCAGAGCTGCTGTTCAAAGGGAGAAGAGGAAAAGGAGTGAGGAGCAGGGCAGGAGGGCCAAAGCTCTGCAAGAGAGGGAAGAGGAGAGTTCCAGAGCCAGGATTCCTGGACGTGTTCCTTCCAAACCAGTCCACTTTAATTTGGAACAGCATCCCATCCCTCTTGACTCCAAAGGACGCGCATTGCCTCAAAACCCACTCCTGAGCCACCAGCTAAAATTTAACTACAAACATCATTGGGTCAGGATTTCACTTGCACAACAAATTCCTGGGAATTTTTAATGGTGGACTTTAAGCCCTGTTAAATCACAAGGATCTGCAGGAAATCTTGAGTGACGACGTTGGTTCCTTCCAGCCAGGCATTTAGGACACGATAAATTTGGTCTGAACTTAAACTTCCTCCCACGGGGAGCTCAGCAAGCCAAAAAGCACTTTTAAGACAAATTCAGAGTGATGTAATGGATATGTGACTAAAGTAGTGGGGTTTAGGTAAACCTTAATCCTTAATAAATTACAGATAATTCCTATGTAAGGGGTAATGAAGACTATCTGGATACTTTTAATAACTAAATGGCTGAGTGAGAAGAGGAAAGAAGAGATGAGGAAACAAATTAGATGTAAATTTAAATAGGAGACCAGCTTAACAGCCCCTAGAAATGCTCATTATTTTGGGAAACGCTGGCCTGATGGAATTAAAATGCTCCGTGGGAAGAGGACAGATTTTTAAAGCATAGGAGAGTTTGGAGGTGGACAGAAGGAAACAAGGAACTGGCTTGAGATGAAGTTTTTCCTTTTGTGGGGAAAATAAAAAGATAATAATATGAAAGTTAAGCATTTCGAAGGGCTCAGATTGATCCTTTTCAACATCTGAGGCTTTTTCTACAGAAGTGGCTTTTAAGAAAGTTATAGCTAATGGCTTTATCAGCAAAGCACTGACTTATCAACAAGGATTTCGGCTTGAGAAAGGAAGCTTTTGGTGAAAAAGCAGGGCTGCTAACACTGAGCACTCATTTTTTTTAAAAAGGACATTTCAAATTTTTTTTTCAGCTTGATTGCTCAATAATTCTCAAATACAATATAATCGAATTATCCCAGACTCCCAGCATTCCTGTACCAAGTGGGATGTCTAGAGCATAAATGGTCATGGGCTGTTTGCCCCAGCAAACACCCACTAAGGAAAGGTTTTCCACTCATTAATCCACCCTAAAGTCCCTGTGCACAGCGGGGGATTTACTGTAACCTGGGCAGGACATCACAAAGGGGTTTGCAGGATTTGGGATGTGCCACTCAACATTTGACTTTCACCCTCGGCATCCCGGGCACCCATCTGGGCCCACGAGGGCTTTGCCTCGCTCGCGGCACCCGGAACCCGGAATCTCTCCTGTGCCGCTGAACCACGTTGGTCATCCCATCTTTCTGCTGGGAAGTTGCTCTGAGCCACTGATCCATCTGAGACTGGCAGGAAAATAAGCATAGGGTTTTCAAAAGCACAAGACTTTGCCTTCTGAACATGGTAAAATCCTGAAATAGTTCATGCTGGAAGGGATCTTAAATGTCATCTAGTTCCACTCCCTGCCATGGGCAGGGACACCTTCCACCAGACCAAGCTGCTCCAAGCCCCATCCAACCTGGCCTTGGACACTGCCAGGGATCCAGGGGCAGCCACAGCTGCTCTGGGCACCCTGTGCCAGGGCCTGCCCACCCTCACAGGGAGGAATTCCTTCCCAATATCCCATCTAACCCTGCCCTCTGTCAGGGTGAAGCCATTCCCCCTTGTCCTGTCCCTCCATCCCTTGTCCAAAGTCTGTCTCCATCTCTCTTGGATCCTCTTCAGGCACTGGAAAGGGCTCTAAGTTCTCTCTGGAGCCTTCTCTTCTCCAGGCTGGACAATCCCAGCCTGTCTCTGGACTTGCTCCAGCAGCTCCACATCCTCCTGCTGTTCGGGGTCGCAGAGCTGAATTCAGCTCTGCAGGAGGCGTCTCCCCAGAGCAGATGGGCAGAATCCCCCCTCATTTGCTGCCCATGCTGTGGGATGAGTTCAAGTCATGGTCGGATTTCTGGGGTCACATGGAGCCTCTCGCCCACCAACACCCCACTCCTTTATGTTGCTTTCAAAATGTTCTTATGTGTTATAAATCCCCTTTTTTCTTCCAGGCTGCCCCTTCTGCCACTGCCAGGGCTGGGGAGCCCACCACCAAGACAGACATGGACCCTGCGAGGAAGGACAGAGGCAGCGCCCCTTCCCTCCCTCCTTCCTTCCTCCCCTCCTTCCCTCTCTCCCTCTCTCCCCCCCTCCCTCCCTCCCAAAACTAATCTTTCATGACCTGCTGGTACATTTTAGCAGGTGATGGATCTGGGGGCAGATAATGCTGCTTTCTGGTTAATTAATCCAGCGTTACGAGAGCAATGAGAGTCCAGTGCCCGGTCCTAATCCCCCTGCAATAACATTGCATTCCGCCTCCCGAGGCAGCGCCGCTCGTTGGGCTGCAACTGGGGTATTTCGGATCCCAGAGGCTGCTGGTTCCTAGTGCCATTCCTACTGCTCATGCTTTATTAGCCATAATTTGATATGTTACCCGCCCTGTACACTCGATCTAAGCCCAAAATATTGTTTTACAACATTAATTAAAAAGCATTGACACTGAATGCTTGGTTCACATGCTCCGATGTGATTTACGGGTTGTGTTTAATTACCTGACAACTGTGATTTACCACATCTACCTGGTAGGTACCATGTGGACTTAAATCAATTAATGTTTGGTGGCTTTAGTGTACCTCGCTGGGGAAGGAGGGAGGGTATCTCATGAACACTAAACTCCAGACACATGAAAAAAAAAAGATATTTCAGGCATCTAAACTGCAAACAAGATAATGTGACCTGGGCAGAGTCCCACAGCAGCTGTTTGTGGAGCATTGCTTTATTAAGGATCTTGGTGACTTTTCATGGAAGGTTTAACTAATTAGTTGAGCAGGCGCTCAATAAACGAGACACCAAGTTATGTTTAGCTTTAATTACACAGTAGCCCTGTTCAGTTGCTCAAAGTCAGACATGTGCTTAAGTGTTTTGCTGAATTAGGATCAGTGTGAATACCCAGCTCCTGTAAGCATCTAGGAAGGTGTGCTGACATTCATCAATGAATGCAGATTTGCAGCTGGGGAAAAAAATAGCCAGAAACATAATGAAGAAAGAAAGCAATGAGCCTTGGCTCAGAAGGGGCACTGTGAGAGGCACCTCCTGTTGTTGATCCCAGTCACTTAAGCAGGATAACATTCACGTTTGGGGAGAGGGGCAGCTTGCTCTCTGCTGGTGCAGTAAGATTTCCTGTTCCAGGAAGAGGTTACTGCAGAGGGCCTGGAAGGACGGAGAATTTTGCCAGGTGTCCTCTTACCAGCTTTGTCCCATCACAGTCCTCCTCTTTGTCCCTCTCCTTCCTCTTTCCCACCTTGTCCCCACCACAGGCTCTATGTTCTCCCACTCACATTCTCTCCTGCTCCTATTTCCACCTCCAGTCCAGCCCCCTCCTTCCAGCACAGCAATTTTAAGTGCAGAGCTCTCTCACCCTGAACTCCAACTACACCTTCCAGTGTAGCCTCCTCTATCTCACACTGCAAATAGCAATTTGCTCCTGCTGGTTTTCACCCTCCGCTTTCCTTCCCTCGGAGCCCCAGGAGCTCATCAGAGCAAGTGGGTCACAAACAGAGTCATAACTCTGTCCTTTCTACACCCAGCTGAAGGGATACCCTGTATCCTTCTCTTTTACGCAGGGGTTGGGTCCTAAATCAAGCCAGGACAGAGGGAAGGGGTTCCCCTCACCACTGCAGATAAATCTTCTCTTCCTTGTCACTCCTCCACCCACTGTCTCCAGAGGACCCCTGTGCTGAACGAATCCATTCCCCGCTCCAGCACAAAGTCCCAGAACCCATTCCCAGTCCCCCTTATATTTATTCTCATGTTCCATTCTTTTGACCCAAATCTGTCCTGGATTTTCCTTCCCAGGTGATCTTTCCAGCTCCTCACCTTCCCTTTACCTTCAGCGGCTCTCACCTTCTCTGCTTGATTTTTCCCAATTATTTTCCCTCAGCCCAAGCACACCCTAATTTGTATCCCTTGTCCTTCCCATCTCCCACCCATCCCCAGTTCCTTCTCATTAAAAACCTCCTTGAACACACTTTTGGCAATCGCTGCCCCAGCTCCTCTCTTCCCTCCTCTGCCATTTGCCCTCCTCTTCCTGACACAAAGTATTTCAATCCCATTAAATCAACATTTCCCAAAACAAAGAGGGTCAGTATTCAGGTGGAAAATTTCCTTAGAAAATAAACATCTTTGCTCTCCAGATGAATACGTGTTACCGAATTGTTTCCCAGCTACTCTGTTTATGTAACCTTGAAGCTATTTTGTACAACCCTTTAGTTCTGACAACTCAAGATTTGTTATGAACTAATATTTTAAAATCAAAATAACTCAGAGGTACAAGAGATTATTACAGATCACTCAGACAATCTGTGCAGGGAGAAGCAACATTTATAATTTATATTTTTTTAAGAGGAAAGGCTTTTCCTGGGTTACCTTGTCTTCAACTCTTGAGTAAAGCAAACCCGCTCCCTTTCCAATTTGATGGCCTTTAGGAAGTTGAAAATATACACATGGATACACACGTATTGTCTTTCTACCTGGCGTTTCTATGTGAATAAAGGGCTTTGAGCCAAAACCAATCAGATAAAATCTTTCAGGAACTTTTACAATGTCACATACTTGTGCAAATCACCAGTGTGTTTATAGCAACAGGCACCACAACAGAGCTCTGTGCTCAGTCAGAGCGGGCAACCTCCTCCATCTGCTTTGTGCCTGTATTTACATGTGGCACCGGGCGAGACATCGCCTGGCCCAGCGCAGAGGAGCTCAGAGGGGTGGGGAAATCACTGCCCTTCGCTCACCCCCTACCCTGAGACCCCGCGCGGGCCGTGGACACGCCTGCAGGAACAGATGGAGTGGCACGGCTGTCACACAAACCAAACATGATGGTTTAGGACAACAGGAAACTGCTTCAAATTGTGACAGGGAGGTTTAGGTAACCTATTAGGAACATTTCTTCCTCAGAAGGGCTGTCCAGCCCTGGCACAGCTGCCCAGGGCGGTGGTAGATTCACCATCCTTGGAGTGATTTCAAGCTGTGTGGATGCGGCACTTGGGGACATCATTTAGTGGTGGGATTGGCAGTGCTGGGGAATGGTTGAGCTTGATGATTCCAGAGATTTTTCCTAATTAAATAATTCCATGATTCTCTGCTTTTGGGTCTTTTTGTAGCAAACCACTGGGCTGCTGCACCAATTCCTCCCTCTCTGCATGCAGGAGAGTAAACGAGACTGAATCATGTCACTGAAGGTGCTGTGAACTGTCAGAGACCTGGAAGTCCTGGCGCATAAGATCCAGCCCGAGAAGGAAATGTTACTGTGCGTGATGTGCGTAACCACCTTGGTGAGGAGTTGCCCAATGCTGCTCTGGAGAAATCTTCTTTCAGGTTGTGTTAAGATAAAGGGGGAAAAGACACTTCTTTTAGAATGCAAATGTTCCTACCAAAATAATTATTCCAGAATAAGTAATGTGATAAATAACCAAAACCAGACAACTTCTGTGTCCTGCAAGGATGGAGTTTCATGATTTTTGGGGATTCCTAGGCATGTTGATGGCTGTTTTGCCAGACAGCACCTAAAATGGTGGTTTTCCACCAAGCTGGGCCAGATAGAAACATAAATAACATCTGTGAGGGTGAGATGGAAGTGATTAATTTGAATTCTCTTTCATGGAAAATGGGCTGGAAGGATAAAGCCAAAACATTTTAACCATAAACACCTTCCTACCAACAGTGGGAATTTTACTGAATACATGGATTTCTTCAAGGAATAAATGACCTGCTCTAATGTTTCTATTTGTCAATGGAAATTACTTTCCAAGAAGCTGAGTAGAGTCTATTTTCTTCTCAAAGGACAAGTCCTTTCCCTTTTGCACATTTCAGCGAGGCAGGAGGTGGAACCTTCACCTGCCAGGGGTGAGTGATGCCAATGCAGATGTCTATCAACAGGCAAAATGAGTCCCCAGGCAGTGCAGGCTGATGGGAGCTCAGCTCCAGGCTTTAAAATGGGATGGAAAAGTGTCCAGATTGCATGGGGGAGCCTGGGAAAGACAAGAGTGATTTATTGCACTAAATCACACAAATAATGGTGAGTGAGTGACTCAAGCATGTGCTTGCCTTCGCAGGGGTCAGCACAGCAGAGAGGCACATCCCTCTTCCCACCTGGTGGAAAACTGCCCCGGGGAATCCTCCCAGGATCCAATTGCTGATCTGGGGAACATCACTTTAAGCCAATTTATTTCATTTCCAGTCCCTTGGGATTCCAGATGAACAATCAAAGGGGTGAAAAGGGAAGCTCCACCCAAGTTTGTATTTCACAGGATGAGGCACATTATGAACTGACAGTGGAAGGAGCCCGAGGTGCAGTGAGGGCCGATACAGAGCCCACAGGAGCCCTGAGTTTTGATTAATTACCCCAGCAGAATTTTCTTTCTCTCACCATTGAATTAACTGCATGCACTGGGTGGAGGAGATGCTCCTGGCCAAGAGGGAAGGTGAGAAAGAAACCCCACCCCTTACCTGCAAACTCCTCTCCTATTGAAAAACCCTTTGCAAAAATCATTTTTGAAGGGCTCTGCCAAATGGGTTTTAAACAATAACTAGCTGGGGACGGGCTATGAAGATGCAGAAGTGCCATTAAAAGGAGAAATGATTCACTGCACCACCTTTGGGAGCAATGCTGTCCCAGTGTGGGAGGAGAGGAGAGAGCACCAAGAGCCCACTCACCAAACCCCGCTCTCTTTACTCAGAGGAAATTTTTAAGTTGCCACCCACACAAATTCAACCCCCTGTGACTCATTGCCACAGAGAATGAGATCAGCGCTAAAGCGACCAGAGCTTGAACACAATAAAGGTTGTCTCCTAAGTTCTTCACTCATAGACAGCACCTTGTCCAGATTTTCCCACCTACTGCAAGAGGTAGAAATGTTCTGATTTATTTACTTCTTCACTTCTCCCTGGAAACAAGGCTCTCAGGAGATCCCATCACTCCTGGAGCCAAGGAGTTCTGGATAAACACCTATTCTCAACACACAGCAAAAAGAATCCCAGAGCTGGCAGAGGCCTCGTGTCGTGGGACCCCTGCCCACGTGGCAACGAGAGCGCTGGGGTATGATCAGCTCCAGCTCGGGGTGCTTCACTCATTCCCGGCTCTCCTCCCACTGCTCCATTCCCAGCTCAAACCTGATGGTGGAGGACAGAGAGAGGACTTAACACCTGAACCAACCTCCTACCAGCTGCTGCTGTAGAACAGGATCAGGCTACGAATCATGGACCTCTCTGGATTTTGGACAAGAAAATAATTCCCAGAGGGATTCTGAAGCTCTGCTTCAAGCTTAGGGTCTCTCAACCCCTGTTGTTGGTTGGGTTGTAGGTTCGGGGTTGTTTTTACATTACCCCTTTGGGCTCAGGGTTCTAATTACTTTTTGTTAATTTTTTCTTTAATTATTTGGAAATGTTTGAGTGACAGATCTTTTATTAAAACATTGTTATCAGTAAGCATCCAGGAGTGGGCAGGGCTAGAGATCCACTCAGGGTTTCCATGCCTCAGGGAAGCTCTTCCTGGCTCTCACCTGGCCTCTGAAGAGCAGAGGTTTGGTGTGCACGCTTGGGAAAAGAGACAGAAAAACATGGTTGTCCCAAATGTTTCGTAGGAAAATGAATGTCCATCACACCAGAGAGGGAAGTGGTGAGGCAAAGGAGAGATCCTTCAAGAGCTTCTTCCCACCCCTTGTCCCTGGCAGGAGAGCTGCGATCAAGAAGGACATGGCGTGGGCAGCTGATGCCATATTCACCTTATTCCTTGTCCATGTCGTGACCCACCCCCCGCAAAGAGCTGTGTCCTCTCCCCTGATCCCACGCTCCAGGCACCCAACCAGACCTGGGGGTGGTCATGTCTTGGAGCCTTCTTTTGGAGCATGGCTTTGCAGGAATCATTTTTCCATGCTTCCTTCTCTCCTCCTGCTTTGTCCATTGAGACCATGAGTTCCCTGGGACAAGAAACCTGCAAAGGTCCCTCACTCCTGGTACCAAGTGAGTGCCATCATGGCATCTTCTGACACAGACACTGCACAGTGTCTGGAATATATTGTCTGGAATATATTCCATGGGAGGTCAAATCAGTGGCTCATGGAATCTGATGCAAATGCAAAATGAGGTTTTACCAATCAAATTTTTTTCCTTGCTAAGTGCATATTTCTTCCATTTTTCTTTAAAGATCATTCTAACATGAGACTTGAAGCACTGGGGCCAGAAGCTGAAATAATTCTGCTTAAAAAGGTCTCACCTGAGGTTGTTACTGGGTTGCTGCATGTCTTCTCCAACCTCTCCCATCTTCCACGGCACATTCTGGCTGCAATTTCCAAGAAAATGGGCAAGAAGAATCCATCCACTGCTCCCAGCTCACCTCGCCCAGGGGTTTTGGGATGGTGGGATCAAGTGCCCCACACCAACTGCTCAGTGCCAGAGCACACACTTGACATGGCCTCACTTTCCAGCCCTTCCACACTGATGTGGTTTCTGCCCAGCTAAGCCAATATACACCAAATGGCTGTGGGAAAAGGCTAAAAAAATCCTAATTTGCTCTCTCTTGCCTGTTTATGAAGCAATTCCAATTATTTAATGGACTAAATGAGCCTGAAAGCCACAAGGAGTCCTTATGAAAAGAGAGGAGACAGCACTTCAGACAGCACGTCAAATACTGGAGGTATTTGGTGGGTCAGGTTTTGGCAGAGGGGCATCACCAGCATCCAGGGTTAGCTGTGCCATCCCTCTGCTGCTCTTCTGCTGTGGAAGAAGATTGGAAAGGGGGGAAATTCTGATTTTTTGATTCTGCTGCTGTGAGTCTCACTTTTCCTGAAACTGGATGCAGGGTCTGGTTGAGGCATCGGGCTAAGCCCCTTTCCTAGAGTCCACCTATCTTTCAGGAGATCAGTTTTTTGGGAAGCCAATGTGCATCCTCAGTGATGAAAGATATGAGCAGAAAAATTCCGCCTGACGTGCAGGGACCTCGCCGAAGCCCTGGGGCCGTGTCCGCCCCCGGCACCACACCAGGGGCTGCCAAGCAGCAGCTCCATTCCACTTTCTTGCTCTTCAGTGCATGTTCTCAAATCGCTTTTTCCAAACCAAAAATGATTATTGGGGCTTTTTCCTCCTTTATTTTGCTTGGCTGGTCACCTCTGTTCATTGCTCATTCCCATGTTTATCTCTGCTCCCAAGCGTTTGGGGACAGGCTCTGTGAGTGGGGAGTTCTGGACAGGCAGGATGTGGCACTGCCTGTCGAGGCTCCACCTGAGACCCCAGATGGTGTGAAAAATTCAGCCAAAACACCCAATTTCCTGTGAAGTTCCTTTATTATTATTATTATCATTACTACTAGTATAAGTATTACTTTTATTAATACTGTTGTTACCTTGTACTGAAATACCCACTTTAGGATTTTTTCCCAACAGAAATAATATGTCTATTTTTGAGGGAAACTCGTAGACTAAGCAAGCAATGGGGCAAAAACCACCTAAAAATTTCAGAGTGGGGTGAAACAGTTGGATGGGAAGGAACCTGGGAAGGAGCTGGGAGCAAGGTGGTACGAAGGTGCTTAGGCTGGAGGCTTTGAACTTGAGTGAGAGATGTCAGGGGAGAAATACAAATAGAGAGGGAGAGAAAATAAATGAGAAGTACTTTTCCTGCACCTTTGTTCACCCATAAAACCAGAGAAGCAGAGTCATGTACACCACGTGTGCCAAGGGAAAGGGGAGGAGAGAAAAACTAACAGCATCGCCGGCTCGACAAGATCTTCAGTGAAAAAACAAATGACCTTTTGTGCTGTCTGCAGAGAAACTCCTCCATCATCTTTATGAATTTCCACCTTTGGCAACAGCTAAATAGCCTTGCATATCTACCATCAAGACACTAACAGCCATGCCATAAATCTTAACCCCAAACTATCATTATTTGCTGGAGAAAATGAATGGTTTGCTCTGCACATGAAAAAAAGAGCAAAGCTTCTGAAAGAGGAGACCCTTTCAGGCTGAGCGTCCTCCCTGGGCTCGCTGCTACTTGTTGGTGGGACGAACACTTCTTGCATGCTCAGCTCTTAGAAATATCCATGGAAATGTGCTGTTTTCTATCTCTTAAAACTGCTATTATCTTGATATTAGCTGTCACTTGCAACAGTGAGTCAGGTTGGGAAACACCGGGCGGTCAAGTTTCAGCCACTCATCTGCAAAATGGAGTTAAGGAATAAACATTGGAGATTCTTGGGGTCCCATAAATTACAATAATTGGGGTTGAACACATTGATGCAGCCAGAAAAAGTGCCCAAAGCTTTTGCCTTCCCCCTCTGCCCCACGGAGGACACAGCCCAGGTAGATGCGGGAGCCAGTCCCCCGTGCTGGCTCTGGGGCAGCTGGAATGCGATTTAATTCCTCCCCTCTCATTACCACTTCCTGAGCCCGGGTGCCTACGAGCCCTGAGGGACAGCAGGGGATGAGGGGAAACATTAGTTTCTTAACAAATTCTTGTGTCATCTTCTTGACAGCACCTTTAAGTGCTGGATGACACTCAGGAATGATGTGGCTTAACCTCAAGGGTTCAAGCAAGGGAGCATTTCCCTTTGCCAAGGAGCAGCAGTAATCGCCGGAGAAGAAATCCATTCCAGCTCTCCCTGCCAGCAGGCGCCAAGTGCTTCTCCCACATGGCAGGGACACATCCGGAGCTCCCTGCTCCCTACAGGAGCTGTGCTGCCTCTGGAGTACCACTGATTTTGGAAGAGTGTCAGGATGGTTGGTCTCAATCAGCTTTTCCAACCTTAATGATTCCCTGATTCTCTATGTGTGGATGAAGGGGATATCATACATTCCCCAAAATTAGTACCTTTCCATGGAGGTGACGTGACAGACTGTGGACACTCCCTTAACTTGCTGCAAACGGGAGAGGAAAGGGGTTAAAGCCCAGGGAAGGTGGCTTCTTCCAGTGGAGGGACTCCGGAGCACTGGCATTCCAGTGGGATGCAGGCTGCGCAAGCTGGAGGAGTTGGATGCAAAGCTTTCCCCAGCACTCCCTTTCCACACCTGCTATCTGGAGACGAATAAAAAGCCACAGTATTAGTAAATCCCAGGGATTAAAGGTTTAACGTGACCAAGAAGAAGAAGCCTGGAGAGCATTAATTAATGTTTATATGTGGTTTCTGCCTTCTCTTCTGTTTTTTTTCCACCCTTTGTCTGCCTCAGAAGATAATAGATGGGAACAGCTTCTTCTGCCAAGGCCAGGCTTCACCAGTAAGACTCTTCTTTCTCCTCTCCAAAACGTTTGTAACAATTCAATTCCCAAGCTCGTGATTCATGTGGCTTTCCCAGTGTTTATCTTCAATTACAGCTCCCATTGTTCCCCAGCACCAGCCTTTCTTGTAGGTTATGTTCTCCACACGATGATTCCCAGCCCTGTCCCTCAGCCTGGGAATCCCACGGCATCGCTGCTTCCACTGCTGGAGCACTCGCTTCTGCCCTTCCCTCTCCAAAACAGAGAGATAAAGAACTTCCCATGGATGTGGCATCAAGAGATGCAAATTCCCACCCTCGGCGGCTCTTCAGGAGCTGCTGTGTGTGACCCTGACCTTTCTTGGGAACAACTTCAGGTCGAGGCTATTCCTTGTTCATGGGATGAGCCTCTCACAGGGAGGACAGAAGGTGACACATGTAATCCCCAGCCAGATGCTCAGAAGGTGTAAATGGCTCCCCATTGATTTACGCCAGCTGAAAATACAACTTGACCACATCTCTTGGTTCCTGTACAGCCCTGCACCGCGCTGCTCTTGAACCCAGGAATTTTAGCTGAGCAAAAATTTCAAGTTACTGCAACAGCTGAAAAGAATGAGGGGCTGTTCCCTTCTCCTGCCCCAATGGAATGCGTATTACCAACTTAACTTCAAAAAAAACCCAAACAAACCAGAAAACAACACCTCCCCCCAGGTATACATTCACTATCAGACTTACACTTGGATAAACATTCCTGGTTCCTGAAGAACTTTGAACCACAGAATATTCTGAGTTGGAAGGGGGCCCGCAAGGATCATCAAATCCAACTCTTGAGCAAATAGCCCATACTGGGATTGAACCTGCAGCCTTGGCATTATTAGCACCGTGCTCTGACCAGCTGAGCTAATGAACTTCATGAACCTGTCAGTGTTTTAGTTGTAAACTCCAGGCCTTGGGTGCTGGGAATGCTGGGAACTGGGTGTTGCAAGATAATGAAAGGATAAATTGGTCTGTTTTTTTCTGGAAACATCGATAGAAATGGGGCGAGATACAAACCCCAATAATAACAGATGCTGCCTTCTCTGCATTCATTTTCCATCATTCCAGTCTGCCCCGCCTACAGATGTCTGTCCATTCCCTCTTTTCCTCCTGCTGTTGATCCCGAAAACCTGATAGAGATGTGCCGTGCTGGGGGCTGAAGATGAGAGGAGCTCTGTGCCATCCGTTCCTCATCCTCGGTGAATTCACATATGGTGACACCATGCCACGGGCCCGAAATGCTCCTTGCCTGTGATTTTGGCAATCCCGCTGCCTCCATTTATAAAGCAAGATTGCCAGGGAGGCACGCCGGGAGCAAGCGCGATGCCAAGACAGGATTAAGCCTCTCTCATTGCAGCAATTCCAGGCGATTCTGCAGGAAAGAGGAATCATGGATCCCCTACCACATGCAGTCAGGGTCTTGGGACTGGCCACAGACCCAGCTGAGAGCATCCATCAGCTCCTGGGAGTTATCCCATCCTTTTCCTAAAGAGTCCTTGTGATCCCAGCAGCGCCAGGCTGGGAGGCAACGTAACACCATGAGGGGGAACCAGTGTGATCCCCTCTTTTCATCTTCCTTAGAATACAAGCACAGAATTAATTCTTAACTAAAGGAAGTCTCTTAAGAAGAGAAATTTACCCTGGATATCAGTATTTCCAGTAAGGCAAACTCCACCACACCCCAGGCACACTCTCCATGCTCAATTAGCTGTGCTGTTAAAACGTCTCCGTTATCCCTCCCCTCCATTAGGGAAAATCCAGTAGATTTAAAAATGAGACGAGTGCCATTTCGGGTTTTAATGCAAAAAAAAGGAAAAAAGTATAATGTTTGTTAGGAAAAAACCCTTCCTCAAAGACACGACTCTCTGGAGGCTGCAATTGCAGCTCTTTGTTTGCGACTGGAGCCCGAGAGCTGAGGAACTCCCTGACAATGAGTGCCCTGCTTGGAGGAGACTTGGCACAGCCCAGCCCTGTGACAAAAGGTTCTGGACAGCCTCAGCCAAGTGAACACTGCCTCCACCAAAACCCCTGAGCCTGAGCACGGGGGAATATTTCCAAATGGAATGGCTCTAACAGCAGGTGATTATTACCCCAGTAAGCGACTGCGGTGATTTCTCTGCTCTTTCCCCAAGTTAAAAACAAAGGCTGAGCACAGCATCACCACTCACAGCCTGCTCAGCGAGATCACCTATTTTTACTGTAACATCTGTCAATACAATAAAGTACCAAGAGCTCCTGAAAAAAAAATCTGGATAAAAATTGATTTTTATTAATTAAAAACCCCAGCAGTTACAGAGATGATGTTCAATTCTCTTCTCACCCACTGCCAGAACAAGGACACAGTGCCAGGTGAGGGAAGGAGGGCAGGACCATGACCCGAAGGCACATGAGGGGTTGCCCAGGGCACGTCCTTGTCCCCATCCTCAGTGAGCAAGAAGTGGATCGGCACAGGACGGAGGAGGGAGGGTGCACTGCGAGCCTAATGAGGCTGCAGGACTTCCTGCCACACGATGCTTCTGAAACCCAAGAGCCAAAGTGTAATTTCTGTGGATAATGATAGCTAGGGTCATTACAGCCAGGAGTAAAGAGCCTTTGGAAGGCAGATACGGTGTCACGTACCAGGGTTGAGCCAGCTGCTGGAGGTCAGGAAAAGGAGGAGAGATTGCTCTGCATCTGTCTGAACTGCTCCTTGTATTCCCCTTGGCACCCGGTGTGACACAGGCTGGACACACTGGGGTCTGCTGTTGGGACAGCCAGTATGACGGTGACCCAGTCTGCCTTAGCTCTCAAAGTGCTCTCTAAACTGCTCCATATTCTCTGTTCCCACAGAATGGTTTGGGTCGGGAGGGACCTTAAAACCCCCTCATTGAATCCGCTGCCACGGGCAGGGACACCTTCCCCATGACCATTCTGTGTTAGTCTTCAGCTAAAAACAAACTCTAAGACATCTGCTTTTCCTAAAAATGCCCAGTGATCATCAATTTCCACGCAAATCAAGGTCTGGTGGCTTCAGCTGTTAACTAGAAACATTAAGGAGATTAAGGAAAGGATCTGAACTCTGTGTACAGTTAGTGGTGTCTCCAGAGAATGATTCCCCTCTGCAGGAGACAGGATAAGTTGTCTCGTTCTCCACACTGGCCACAGATGGAAGGAGATGGTCAGCTCAGACTTAACAGCAAACTTGAGATGCTCAAAGTCAGGTGGGATGAAGCCCATCCAAGGGAAGAAATGTTTCAAGCTGCTGTTGTGTAGCGTTGCCTAACAGGCTATCAAAATGAGAATAAAAATATGTGCTTTAATTTAAAAAAATAAAAGTGGACAAAAAGTTATTTCCTCACCTTTGATTTATCAGTCCTGAAAAGGCTCATTTTTTGCACACCATAAAAGCAACAAAAATTTGACAAAGTGAACCAACTACCAAGCAGAACTGGAGGAGAAGCAAAACTCTGTAAATCACTGGCGACTTCCATCAAGAAATGATGACATTAAATCCATTAAATCCTGGTGAAATCCACTGGTATTGGCTCATGAGGCTCCAGAAGACGACTGACAAGGCAGCCTGGAGGTGAGTTATAGCAACACAGCAGCGGCACCTGAGGGACCTGACATGGCTCAGACCCAAACCAGACAGCAAAGCTGATCGAGGCTTCACTGGGGGTGGAGATCCAATTCCAGACATTAAGAGCTGGTGGCTTCAACCTGAGCCTCTCCAACACTGAAGAACAGCCCCACAGCAGCACTTGGGTGATTTTATTGACACCCAGCTCTGGGTGCCTTCCCCAGCTCACCCCTAACAGCAAATTCCACTCGACTGTGGGATGCCATGATCCAGCTCCAGAGCTGAATGCTCCAGCTTGCTCCCATCCTGCACCTGCTGAATTGCAGGTGGTAAAAAGACAGGCTGTTATAATATTTCCCAATGCACCAAAAGCACATAAATCTGGGAGAATTTATGAGAAACTCCAGTCAAAGCCTCTCAAAGGAATTAAAATACATTTCTTATGAGCAGCTGAACTCATGTCCATACTCTTACTGCTCTCACAGAGGACCCCTGGGGTTTGCACTCCTGCCACTTTTGTCTTTGTTATTTTGGGAACTGTGTTTCATCTCTTTGTGCCTTTAGTTTCCATACCTATAAAATGGGCACTTCCCCTAACTGAGAAAATCTGCATTAACTAAAGTTGCTAAAGCATTAAAATCATAGCCATGAAGTTTTTGTTTTATTGATTTCACCCTGTAAAGAGAGTAAAATCAAAGCAGATTGCTACAAAAAAAAAGCCTTTGTGTCTCATCTTCCTCCACAGATTGAGTTTCTAAGGTATGTTAAGAAATGAGACCCCATAGGGGTTAGTGGTGTCCGTTTAAATCTCTCAAATACCTACACGCAAATATTCCAAGTGCAGGAGGATTAACTCCAAATCTGAGTGGATTAGTCAAAAAGCTTCCACGGCAATGTGGAACTGCTGGAGAAAAATATATAAAATTGTCACTTTTGTCAGCTTTACAATACACTTGATCCTCCCATGTATAATGAGCTGTAAGCCTGGCAATATCCCGGGATCAGGTGAAGAGGAAAATTTCACTTGGGAAAAAAACCAGAGGAATTCAGAGGGTCAGAGCATCAGAGACATGAGAGCCAGGAAACCTGAGGCCACCTTGGTCCCTCTCTCAACAGCCCCCAGTCCCCACCGGCTGCGCTCCTGGAGCCCGTCCAGCCCTTCTGCAAACCCGTGGTCACACACACACAGAAATATGTATTCACACACTCCCAAGGAATTAAAGACAACTCCGAAAGATTAGGATGTGAAGGACATGATTAAACACATGAAATCACATGTGCAAACAGACAACCTTGCACCATTGTTTGAAGGTTACATACATTACAAGGCTAAAAAAAAAGGGAGAAAATTCCCTTGCAAGAGAAACAGGGAAAATTCAGCAAGTACAGTCCTGCAGGACTTCCCTGGGCTAGGAGCCTGAAGGAGGGCAGAGAAAACAACTTGTAACAACCATGCACTGACCCATAGAATTAATACCAGGCTCCACATGTGGAACAGGTGACCAAAGGAGAAGTCCAGCTCTGACAGAGAATCCCAGAATCCCAGAATGGTTTGGCTTGGAGGGGGAATTAAAGCTCATCTCACCCCCCTGCCACAGGCAGGGACACCAGACATGGTGGCTCCAAGCCCCAATGTCCAGCCTGGCCTTGGGCACTGCCAGGGATCCAGGGGCAGCCACAGCTGCTCTGGGCACCCTGTGCCAGGGCCTCAGAACCCTCAGAGGGAGGAATTCCTGTGAATCTACTGTCAGAAGAAAGAACACACCACTCTGCACTTGTGGCAGCTCTGGGTCAGAAATGTTAAAAGACAGTAAGATTTTTTTCAAGATTATGAAGGGAGACCTTCTCCCAGGCTCCCATATCCAGGATTGCATTTGATCTGCAAAACTCTCCTCACTTTTTATCTAAAAAACTTCCCTGCCTGGAATTGGTTGTCAGTGCCTGCATGACTGGTCACAGCTTATTCATAGCCTTAATTAGCAGGTGTGTGACTGCCTGTTTAGCCACATTTTTAGATCTCTGGGCTCTTACAAGCAGTCAGAAAAAAAAGGCATTATTTTAGGAAAAGTAGCACTGCAAAACAGAGTGACACTCAGTTTGACGTGTGAGGATAAATTAAGGATGAGAATACATTAAAGAAAACTCTGAGCACCTTCGTCACATTCCTGTACTCAAGGAGAAACACAGCTGAGTTTCAGTTGATCTTGGCTTCTTCACTGACCTGGAGCAGTAAATTTTCCCCCCTTTTAGTGTTTAAATAGTTTGCCAGTGAATGATCCCATTCATAAAGTGCTGGCGATGACAGTTCTGCAAAGCTAAATGGCACTTAACTGTGCACCTAATAAATCTGCAACAAAAATAAACAGAGAGGACGAGAGGGAAAAAAAAGATTAACAATGGCCAAGAGTTAAAAAGGAAAAAAAAATTAAAACCCCACTGGCAGGTATGAAAGGACATTGTCATTAAAACTGTTTGGAATGGTATTGAGCACCATTGCTCCCATTTCCCTCCCTGTTTGCCTGACCTTTGGATTCTCAGAAGAAACAGGGCTGGGCTGATGTCTGGGAACTCTGTCTTTGGTGTGACAAACTTGCTGTGAAAGGTGCAGATCCATCTCTCCGTGCAGGTGTCCCCATCCACCGGCACCTCCTGGATTAGACAAAGGGCATCTCCAAGCTCATGGAGAGCAAAATTTGCATTTAGGAAATGGTAACCCTGATTCCATATAGGAAAAATGAATGCAAATCCTCAAATTGTTGAAAACAGGACTCAGGGAGGGAAATTCAGGCAGAAAATTTGGAACTACGACAATCCTGTAAGAAACAACTGTCATGTCACAAACAAGATGATTTATCACAGAACCCCCAGAGCAAAGGTTTTAATAAACCAACTTAGCATGAAAAATTGTCACCTATATCTAGGAACTGGGAAGAAAATTCGGTATAACAGACTTTAACAGCTTAGGAAAATAAAGCAGAAGAGATACAGGGCAATGGGATAATGTGAAAAGATGTTTGCTGTGGGTAATCTCTTTTCAATAAGATAATGGATTTTCTCAATGAGGGAAATGCCATCCACCAGCAATCTGTATGGATTCTCCAGTTCTGCAAAGGGAATTAGTATCTTCACTGACAAAAGCAGGGTTTGTACGAGAGGGTCCAGAGGTGGCTGGAGATAAACGGAAAACGTGTTCAGAGAGAGGCAGGCAAGTGGGCTCAAGAAAGTTTATTAACAGAGTTGTTCAGGATTCCAACTGAGATTAATTTTATATAAGTCTTTAATTAAAACCCTGGGCAGTAAAAGCAGAGTTGAGCCATCAAAGTTTGCTGATGACAAAAAGCTGAGTCAGATTGCCATTAGCAAAGGAATTGTACAACCTGCAGGAAAACAGGAGATTCAGGGATGAGATATGGCAGAAGCAAACCATGTGGTAATCACTGAATAATTAAATGAGGTCTCTGGCTACCAAAATCAGGTGGCCCACCTTAAAAAACACCACAGTTTTAACTCCAAAATGAGCCAGATGAGATATCTGGGATGGAGGTGGTGCTGCTGTAAGACCTTCACTACAGCAACGTGTATGGTTTTCATCACCTGCATTCAAGAGAGATAAATCCAGCCTGGAACAGAATCAGCAAAAGGATATGGGAGTGATCCTGGGAAGGAGATTATCTCATGGGACAAGCCTCCAAGAGCCTGACAGGATGAGGATTGCATGGAGATCTGATCCCCAGCTTTAAATACCTGAGGAGAGAAGCAGCTGAGAGGGAGAAGTGCTTGTGGCAGTGGACAATGCCAGGGGAAAAAAGAAGGCCATGAAATGGGACACACAGAGGCCCAGACAGAAAATTTAATGAAGGGCTGCCACAGGAACTGGCCTCTACAACAGCTTTCCATGAGGAGTAGAAACCTAAAACCCCCTCCATTTGTTTTTATCAGAGACAGAAATATTTATGAAAGTATGAACAAACATGGAATTGCAATAACCTGGTCTTGTAACCCAAACAACCCTGCTAATCCTGACCTTTACCTCCTGCCATGATCCCAGCTTGAGAAGTCACTACCTGCACGGAACCTGCCCAGGGAAAAGGGGAATATTTGTGTTCTGTTTCACAAGCATCCATTTCCTACCCTGCTGTTATTGTAACTACACCGAGTTTAATCAATGTAAGCTGTTAGGAAGAACAAGCAGGAAATGAAACTGATCAAAATAGGATCCTCCGAGGAGGACACCCAGCCCTGGGAAGCACTTAGGGAGCATCAATGGTTTGGCAACACTCCCCTGTTCACCCGCCCCAGATTTATTGTGCACGACTAGAGCTCCGTTTCTTTGCTAAGAGCAGATCTTGAAAAAGAGCTAAAATGTAGAAAGCTTTGGGTTTCTGGAAGGAAGAAAAGCATCCTGCCTTTGCAGGCAAGGGGCTGGATGTGCAGTAACTCCTGATTTTGGGGGACCAGGGCTATGGGAGAAGTGTGTGACACCCTCCAAGGAGCTCGGTACCTTCAGAGGGAGCATTATCTGCTGCTTCAAAATCAGTGTTTCTCCCAAAATGTCTCAAATTCAGACTTTGAAGACTTATCTTGGCCCATGTTCCAGGCCCATGTCCCACACAAGGTGTCCAGAGCACTGAGTAAATCAGGAAAATCTCACTCTGCTGCCTCGGGCTCCCAAATTGCTGCTGGAGCAGATGGGCTCTGTGCTGTCCCCAAAAGGTCAGCACGCTTGGCCTAATCCAGCCCAGGGCTGGGAGCCAGGGAGCTGAGCATTCCTTGGGAAAGGGTGTAGGGAGACGGTTCCACAGCTTCCAGTCGGTTCCTATCAAGGGGGGGATAAAGCTCGGGGGCTTTCGCTCATCCCAGGGTGGTAACATGGCACAAGGAGGGGGCAGGGCCTGGGGAAGGGGAACAATGAACCTCAGATTTAGCAGGTAAAGGACTGGCTCATGCTGCAGAAATGAGCTGTTCCCTCTCTCCTGGCAAGAGCCCGGAACAAACGCCAAGCCATCCTCTGCTCTCTGACAGCTTCATCTCACTGCGCAAGACGGTGACTTTTCACTGCAGGAACGGATCTAATTATTACCTCAGGGGTAAATATTCACTGAGGCACATGGAGAATAAGGCAGGTAACTCCCAGTCTGGGCTTCTAATCCCATTATCAGGGATTATTATCAGCATCATTATCCTAAATAACACAAAATGAAACACAGGGGGGGAAACGCCATTGTCTTTCCAGTAATGAAAAGCATGGACAGGAGAGGAAATAGTTTCTCTGAGTCATGCTCCCCACCCAAATAATAGAAATATCTCCATGTGGAGGAGCAGGTGACGTTATGGATTAGCTGCTGTTAATTTTCACCATGAAGCAGCTTCTGTGTGCAAATCCCAGCACGGAAAGCTGCTCTCCCTCCTCAGGTGGCCCAGACTCCAGAGCTTTGTTCTCTTTGAGGTTTGCAGAGAGCTGATGCTCTGCATCCCTCCTTTGGCAGGGATCAATCCTCCGAGACTGAAGGCGTGCTTCCCGATCCTCCCACAGCAACCCAGGGATGGGCACAGCACAGGAAAAAGAGAGCAATTGTTGTGGATGTGGAAAACAGCCCTGGTGTGGCAGTCTGTGGTTTGGGAGCACACTCGGGTGTCTGCTGCTCCAAACCCAGCAGCACTGGTGGATCACAGCACTGGAAATCCCAGGAGGTGCAATTCCCCAGCTGCCAAAGGACCTCCTGTGGGAGCAACATTGACCACGAAGTGTCCAAGGTAGGGAGGCTGGGAAGAGAGACAGAATTATGGGCAATCCAAAGGTCCATAAGAAGAGGGAAATTCCCATCCCTCCTGGCAGGACCTTGGACCCAGCGCACCGAGGCTTGTACACGCACGGACATGCCAAGGACAGGGAGGGATGGTGCAGAAGGGAGTCCTCACTGATCTGGTGCCACAGTCCCTCAGCAGAATCACTGTGAGCAAGAACTCCCAGCCTGTGACCTACTTGTGCATTTATCACTTTTAATCCACCACTTTCAGCTTGTTTGTTCCTCATTGAGCTGCCAGATCTGTAGGAGAATCTGAATTTTCCAGAGGCATCAGGAAAGTGCCACAGGGAGCTTTACAAATAACCCCCCTCCCTCAATTTTGGCTTGCTAAAAAGTTCTTGAAAGCCACAAAAATCTGCAGGGTTTGTATCCAGCAGCCTCAAGGATGGAGCCCTGCTGTTTTCATGACAATTTACTTCTTTTTTCTTCATCACTTTTGTAAGAGTAAGCGCAAGTGAGAGCACTGCTGTGGCATTGTAATGACAGCGTGACACTGCTGGAACAGCCACCCAAGGTGGGATAGGAAGGGATGCTGCTGAAAGCTTTCTCACAGTGAGCTCCTTCCAGCATAAATAGCAGGACCTGACTGATTTCAGACAGTTCTCAGACCTGCTTTAACTTAATTCCCTTTCTGCCACGGCCTCTGTGACACCTTGCAGGCCTTCAGGGTCCCTTGTACTCCTTGTCCTCGCCAAACCTGCCTGAACTCAACGTGGCCTGCAAGGACCAGCATCAGAACTGGGTGTTGCAGCTCTGATATAACTAATGAAGGTTTTGCTTCAGCTTAAGTGAGAGCTGGCTTTGGGCGTGGTGAGAAGGGTGAAGTCTGAAGTATCCGGGAAATCAGAACCTCCTCCACCTAACAAGGCTGACTCCTGCTTGGGAAGGACATTAATGGTCCGTGTGGGAAGCATAGAAGGCCTGAAATATTTCACTATTGTTTTCTCTACCAGGGGTTGGTTCCTTTGCTTTATGCAAATATTAGAAGCATTTGCCCAAGGGGTACCATCACTTCCTCTGCTTTCATTAGCGCTCGGCAGCCTCCGCCACCTTCTTCCCCAGGAAATTTTGGCTCCTGAAATTTCTCCTTGATAAATTTGTTCCTCAGTAATCTCTGGAGGGAAAGTCCCCACTCCCACCTGCGTGCAGGAAGGCAGGCTATCTATGATTTCAGGAACTTCTCCTAGTGAGTAACACTTTCTATTACTCTCAGTTGTTTGGCAAAACAAGAGCTCCAGTGTTTCCAGCAGTGAAGGGACCTGTCAGAGCAGCCTGCAGGGGCTCCCTATCCGTTGGCAGCTGCCCACACCTCTCCCTTTGGGACAGGATCATTTTACCCATAGATCCCAGCAGATCCAGTGGCTTCCTTTGAGCAGTGGCTGTAATTCCACTGCACTGGGACACTATGTTCAAGGAGGTTTATAATACAGGAAGGGACTGGAATTAGTGGGGAAAGCCTAGAAACCACAGGGTGTCTGGTTTAAACAAAAACAACCACCAGACTTAATCTATTTCTGCCAGGGAAAAATATATTTAGATGTTAGGGTTCAAATCCCTGCATTGAAAATCATCCTCATGAACTTTGACTCCAGGACTTCAAGGTCTGAGGCTTGTACCCAGTTGTGGATTCCTAGACACAAGACAAGGGACAAGTTGGGGTCTTTTTTAGCCAGATTTTAGATTGTAATTTAAATCAAATATCACTAATTTAAGAGATTAAAATTGCAGCTACAATATAATAATGGAAAGCTGCTGTGCTCCAAAGATTGATGCCCCCAAACCACCTATTCTTCAGTTTACAATAAAACCTGATAAATCCTACCTGGCAGTACCAGACCTTGGGAAGAAAGAGGAGCGAGGTTCTTACAGGATATTCATGCCCAGCATCTAAGATTCTACAGGATCTAGACTTCACCAAACCTCTGCCTTTGTCAGGATTTGGGCCCAAATCCTGTATCGTAGCTTAAGTCTAATCCAAGAACTGTTCTATACAAGAACCCAGCTATATTTTAATTTGTACTGCATAAAAGGAAACTTATGAAAAACCTGTCATTCATCATCCTTGCACACAGAGCTAAACCACAGAAAAATATCTCTTTACAGAACTAGAGCTTCATCTGGCCAAAAAAAAAAAGGTTGACTTTTCACCATGATTATTTTTTTTCCTAGTTTTTATTTTTCATGTAGGTTGATGCAGTTAAACTCCTCCCCTTTGCTTTTTCTTTCAGCTCCCTCTTCTCTCCTTTTCAGTCCATTCTTTTGTACTGTCCTTTTCCATTTTGCTGCTGAGGAAAGATGATGGAGAGGGGGAAAACTGAAAACCCACCCAAACACCAAATTGCTTTGTACTGGCCTGCAGTTAAATGAATAAAGATTAATTTTTTTCCTTATTCATCCTTGCTGGGACCTGGGGGAACCATCCTGCAGGATGAGCTCAGTGCTTTGCAAAATTATCTCAGCAGTGGGTACAATAAAAGGTGGGTCCCAGCCAGAACTCCGGATATGAGCACTTCCCATCCCCGTAGGGGAGTTGGGATTTCGACATCGGGGCTTGTTCCCTTCTGTCAGGACTGGAACCCAAATACCCCTGAACATCATCAGGACTCAGTCCCAAGGGCTCTTGTCTCCGGTCAGGTTTCTGGGATGAGCAACCAGCAGACCTGGGACAGCAGATCCTGGGAGGCTCAACAGTCAAGAAGTTTTAAAGGAATGAAACCATCTCCAGGGCCGGCCCAGAGGCCCCCGGGCAGCCCTCGGCTGTCGCTGGGGGTGAGGAGGAGACTCTGCACTTTGTGCAGATTCCCCCAGGGAGCAGCTCCCTGTGGTTCACCTCAGGTGCCTTCAGTCAGGCTTGTGCTGTTCTTCCTGGGTCTCAGGAGCACAAGGCAAACACGACTTTCAGCCCACGGCCCCTGTCAAGGGCTAAATCCCAGCCCAGCCTTCAAAGCCAGCTCAGCTCAGCCCAAAGCCAGCGGAGGAGTCACTCAGTTCCTGGCATTTCAGTGACCCGACCAAAAATAAGCCCAAAGTAGGAAAAAACCTTAAAGCAAGAGGAAAAGGAGCACTTGCCTCCCAACAGCAGCTGGGATCCCTGTGTTCAGTCCTACTGAATTTGTAATTTTACTCCGGTTGCAGATGTAACATGGAACAGACAACAAGAATGAAAGGATTTGGCCAACAAGTAATTCCATGATTTCCCCATTTCTTCTCTGCTGTTTTCCCTCCATCCAAACACACATTCTGAATGTGCTTTCCATGATCACACAAGAGATTACCAGTGAAAGTCATTCAGTGTGAGCAGCAGCAGAGAGCGTTTTGAGAGCTAATTCTGCACTTAAATAAACACATTGAAAAATAAGATGTTAAGATTTCTCCTCAGCCAAAAGAGGAACAAAAACATCTTCAGCATCTTATGGACTCATTAAAAACTAGCCCAGACAGCAAGAGAATTGCATTTTTACCCAGATTGACTCATAAGTGATTAGAATGGGATTAACAAGGGAAAAAAAAATAATTAAAAAATCACTGGAACTGTTCCCACTGTAAAGTGGGGCTGAGTCAGAAACAATTATTTTCATCTGGGAAGTGGGAAATGTCATTTCGTAAAACTTACTTTACCCTTTGTTGGAAAATGGCCAACTTTGCTTTCCTTGGGACTTAGAAACCTATCATTAAAGTTTTTGGAAATTTTGTATTCTGATATTTATCAGTTTCATTGGACAGCAAAGAAGCACCAAGCACCACTTCCTATCTCAGGGCAAGAAAGGGATATTTTTTCCTTGTTGCTACTTTTCTTTCTCCACCCTGTTATGTAAATCTATCAGAATTCCTCAATTTGGACAAGTCCACTGGGTACCAACTGCAAAAAACCCCAGCAAATGCAGCTGCATTGTCCATTTTATGAAAAACCTTTTGGTTGAAGAAAATACTGAAGTTTCCAAATGCTGTGTTTGCAGTACGTCTCTGATTGCTTGGGTTTTTTTTCAATTAAAAAAGTCCCAGGGTGGTTTGGGTTGGAAGGGACCCTAGAGCCCATCCAGTGCCACTCCTGCCATGAGCAGGGACACCTTCCACTATCCCAGGTCACTCCAAGCCCTGTCCAGCCTGGCCTGGAAGAGAACAGATTCATTACAAAATATTTCACTTTGACTCGGACAAGTTGAAATACCTTTGATGCCTTCCCTGACAGTCAGCTTTTTGTTTCTAGAATGATCTGCACACAAAATTTGATTTAATCAGCTGTTCAGGCTTACAAATCAACTGAGTAGAAACTCTTGCAGAGTTTTTTTGCAACCTGATGGTGAAACTCATTATTAGACAAATGATTTCCTGTCAATTGCTCTCGTCACTCTCGCCTGAGTACTGCGGCATTAAAGACTTGTGGAAACATTTTCTGTGGAGATAAGAGTGCTGATGCCACTATCCAAGAACAATAGAGGCTGATTACAGATTTCATAGACCATCTAATCTAATTCTTGTATAAACAGGCCATAGGCCTTTTTAAATTAAATGCCATTTCCAGTCCAATAGATATGGTTGAACTACAGCACAATTCTGGAAAGAAGAGGGAAAAAAAGTCATCCACAGATAAAGAAAGTGCAACAGCTCAGACATTGTATCATAGCTCCAGACAAGCAGCAAAACCCTGCCTCGCCACCTTTGCCTCTCACTGGGGCTGTGAGGGCTCTGTGGAAAGAAAGATGTTCAAAGACAACTAAATTTTGATGCATTTAATGGCAGAGGAAACACTTTGCAGCTCACAGCCTGTGTTTCCAGCACAACAGGCAAGAGGGAAATGTTTCATCCCATTTCTAGCTCACTGTGACACAGAAAAAAGGAGCTAAAAGGTAACAGATACCTGGTATTTTCCAGGTTCCTTGCAAATGAGTGTTGCCCAGTTGGTTCAGGTTTAGGTGCAAACCTGTGGATGCACTTAAACCAGCGGCTGCCTTTCCCAAGTTGATCATGTGTACTGGGCACACAGGGAGCGGAGCCTGTCCCACCCTGGCTTGGCTAAAGCTGGAGTTTCACCACGTGGAACTGTAATCTCTGTCTCACACGCTGTAAATACACACAGAGAGTAGCACAGGGAGGATTACCTGGAGAGCATTTCTCTATTAAGCCATTTCAAAAGTCAGTCCCCAGGCAGGATTATACAGATTCATTTCTTCAAGGAGTTACCCACATATTATAACATTAGCACTGTTCTAGGACAGGATGTCCCACAAACATCACTGTGGCTTATATGACTTGTTTATTTTTGCCTTTCTGAAAGCCATTTTCAAGTTTTAAAGCACATCTTCAGTCACTGACTGGATGGAGAACAAACAACAGGAAGGGTTTGATGCATGGCAGCTGTGGAAAGGAGTCTTGCCAGGCTGGGACCATGAAAATAAACTGCACAAACCCTTTACCAAATACCTATTTTATGTTACCTGATGCAACACAGAGCTAATGCAGAGCTGGAATCAGACACTTCCAAACACCACTGAGCAAGAAACTGGGGGGAGAAGAATCCCTTTTTCCCCACTCAGCACTCCTTGGATAAGCCATTTGAGATCTGTGTGTGAATTCCTGCCACTCCAAAAAAGGGATATTCAGAAATCATCTTCACAGGACCACAAAGAGCCACTAAATGTGTGTCCAAAACTGGAGGAAGTGACAGAAAATAGTGCCCTTGTTCTGACACATTCACCCAGTGACAAGGTGGCATTTATAGCACCCTCACCTCCCTTAGCAAGTGCTACAAAGAGTTTACACGGAGCCTGTTGTGCAATGATGTTAAGGAAAATCTGATGACTTCCATTTTCTCCAGATTTTGTTGGAATAGAAAAACCTGTTCCAGAAAAGCCCCTGCCTGATGTTCTGAAATGAGAATCTCTGGAAGAGAAACAACAGCAACAACTGTTTGATTTATATATTTTATTTTTAATTAAAAAATAAAGGCTATCTTAATACATCTCTTGCAGCCTTTGGGCAAAATGCACCCTTAACAAGACTCTATGAAACATGATGCGCATCTTTTCTTGGCACACATCTTAAACAAATGCCAACTTCCTGCAGCAACTTTGGAAATCCATCATTTTCCCCAAACCCTGAAAATATTTAACAGTTCATTTTAAAAATCCCTACAAAAATTAGAAGTGGGCCCAAAGCAAAAGTCCCAGATCCAAGCATCCCAAAGCTTTTGGAGCAGACATATCCAAATGCTCATCTCATTCCAAGTTTTATCTCAGATCACTGCAAATTCACAGACACGGCACCCAAACAACCCAAGGAGAGGCAATCGGAGCTGACCCGGGCATGGATCTCCCTTCGGAAGCTTTGATCTTAACTGGGCCAAAGCAAACCTGGGGCTCTGAACCGTTTCCTAAAATGGTTTAAGTTGGGCCCATCCCTAACAGAATGAAGTGCTGGTTCCATGAGGAAGTGGTGCTGTCAGAGCTCCCCTTCCCTGGCTGTCCCTGAGCTGAGCCCAGGCCAAGCTCTCTGTCCACGGGCAGCACACAAGGCAAGGATAAAGCCACGGGAACACACTGACCCTCCAACACAGCCACAGCCTGCCTCCCACTGCCTGGGAGAGCCCTGCGCTCCCCAAGGAGCTGCCTGGGGGCTCTAGGGGTGGTTTTCCCGGGAAACATGTCCCGACCCCGGCTCTCTCCGCAGGAAGGCTCAGGCACCCACCAGAGGAACAGGCTGGCACCACTCCCACGGGATGTCCTTGTTCCACCTGGCCCGTGATGGCTGAGTCCCAAAGGCACAAAGTGACCAATCTTTAGACTTATACACAAGGTCTACATATATATATATATATATATGTGTATATATATATATATGTACACACACACCATTACATACATATTTAAATATATATATACATATATATATCTGGTTTTGGTTTTTCTCTTTTATCTTTTTTTTGCTTTTCTTTTCCCCTCCTTTCTCTCCCTTTTAACTTAATGGTGTAGTCTCCTCTGAGGAAGGCTCTGGTATATGTTCTGGAGACTTCCCTGTCTCCAATGGGACTTTTTCTGACTTCTCCTCTGTCAGTTTTGGCTCCTCGGAGGCTTGAGATCCCTCCAGCTCCTGACTCTGAGCCTGGCTGTTCATTTTCTCCTCTGCTTCGATCTCCTCCGAGGTGGGAATGGAGTTTTTCTTTGGACGGCCTTTGGGCTTCGTTGGAGCTTCCTGTCCACCCTTCAACACCTGGAGCAAAGAGATGAACCGTCAGGATCCTGAACTCTGCTGGTCTCAGACACCCTGTTCCCATGTCTAATTCCCTCTCTCTTCACACCATCCCTGCAGCAACAAGGCACTCCAGCCAAGGATCTGTATCCAAACTAATCCCAAATTTGTTTGAAGTGACAGTAACTTCTGCAGGTGCCACATACATCCAAAAGAACAGCCTAGAACTGCATCTCCTCTCCCAGATCAGAAAACATGGACACCTCCACTAGAGAATGTCACACCATCATGTTCCTACCAGCATTTACTGAGTGGCTGTCCTTTATAAAAAGCACTTTAACTGCAAAAGGACCATGAAGATGAGAACAAGTAAAAGGTGAAAGGAAGATATGAGAAGCAAAAATTAATGATATCAGCTCTTAAAACTGCTCTGTTTCCATAGAGCAAAACAGTCTTTTTTGTCTATGCACAAAACTAATCCCAGAAGCACTGAGATCACACGAATGCCAAAAATGCAGAAGGAGATATTTTGGTTCTTCCCTCAGTTCTATTCTCATTTCTTTCACCCCTTTGCTTTGTTCTCCCCCTACTGCCTTTGGTCCCCTCTAGCCCACCACACATGCTGCAGTATGAACACTTCAAAAAAAGAGACCATCTCTGTGAAAAGTGATCAGGAATAAAACAAAATTTGGTATAAATAGACACAAGTCACTCCACTATGTTCAGCTTCCAAATCTGTTCTTTGCAATCAGTTTTTAAGAGCCATGGAGAAATGACAAGGACCCACTCACCATTTTCTTCCACTTCATCCTACGGTTCTGGTACCACGTCTTCACCTGGAGCTGAGTCAGCCCCAAGGATTGGGCTAAGTCGAGCCTGGGAGACAAACCAGATAACACAATGAGTTTACAGAAGCCAAGAGGAGCTCAGGTGCCAGGTCCAGGCAGTCCAACATTGTAAGAGCATTCAGCAGTGTCTCTCTGATCAGTTGTTTTGAGAACAGTCACACAAAAGTGGTAAAAACCATGAATTTAGGATGCAAAGATGCAGGCGTTTGCAAGCTCTCTGTTCTCTTCTCTCCTCCTAGAAGTGGCAGGGCTTCTCTGCCCTCTTGGAAACATGAACCCGCTGCACTCCCACTACTGACACTCCATATTTGTCCATGAATTAGGAGCTACTGGTACAACACATCCATGAAAAACATGGTCTCTGGTATCTGAAGCAAATACGTCGGAACAGACACCCAGCATCAGCCTGCCTTTGAAAAGTGCTACTCTTTGTATCATATTTCTTCTTCACTACCTTCAGAATGGGGATCATGGTACTTGCCCATTTCTCATGGAGTAGTAGTACATCTAAATCTATTAATTTCATATACATTCTGCTATTCAGGCAATTTAGGCTTCTAAGTGAATTTATTTTTTGTGTGTTTAGCTGCAGGGTATATGTGGCAGACAGCCCTGATTCATCATCTACAAATCTCCAACCCATGCAAGTTCATGTGAACCCATTCATTATTTCTATATTAAAGCCCAGGATATGAAGCAAATGCAGCTCAGAGTAGCTCCTGATCCTTCTCCACAGGTGATAGCACTGCATCTGGCAGTTTTGCAATGGAGTTGCACAAGGGATGGAGTTGGAAATCCTCAGCTACGCTGGGAAAGTGCCCCTCAGAGCAAGTCCTGCAGGTGGGACAGCTCCAACTCAGGGCCACATTCCACAGTGTTCTGGATTCTGTGACTTTTTAGCAAGTATCTCCTTGCCTTTGGATGGGGGAACACATTTGTCAAGGCCAAGTTTTTCATAAAACCTTGGTTCCAGCTGGGCTCCTTGGGCAACCAGATTTACATTTGTAAACACTCACATACTCCACACCAGCTCTCTGGGCTCCACCTTACACTCAAGGATTCATGCTTCTCCCCCACTCTGGATTCACTCTGGACCTGCAGGCTTGTTATGCCACTACCTCACATCTGAAGCCATTGATTTAAGACACCATTACTGTTAAGAGTAAACATGTCAAAGTCATTAACCTGCTGTCCTGCACTCCCTCACCATGGATAACCCAGGGCCTTCAGGTGCCCTCCCAGGGGTACAATCTCCTATCCAGGCCAAAAGCTGCAGGAGTGAACACAGACCACAGTCCACTGCTTTGCCACCACGTTTCCAGCCATGAGCTGACAGAGAGAAGCACAGCTTAGTCACCCTTCGTGCCTCAGTGCACATGTCTGGTAATACCTGGATTACCTGCAACCAGCTGCCATCTCTCGCCACACACTTCAGTGCAACCAGCACTGCCTGGAAACCCAAGGAAACAAACACAGGGGAAGTGGTACATGGGTAGGAATTGCTCATCAGCCTCAATGAAGCCAAGGAACAGTCACATGAGATTATTAATTACCAGCCTTGAGTGCCTCAGCAAAGTGTCAACCATCTGGTGATGTGAAGCTGTGAGGAGTCAGTGCAGGCACTGCAGGAACTCCGAAACTCATGAGACAGGCTGGCCATGGCCAGGAAATTTGGTCTTGCTGCAATTTGGTGACAGGAAGTAGGAGCAGAAAATGCCATCTTCAAAATCAATTTAAATATTGGGACACTGCCCTCTGTGGAGTGCAGGGACTGATACCTTTCAAACCTCCAGGTTCACAAACTTCCTAGGAATTGGATGGGTCATTTTTCTATAACTTAGATTTGCAGAGTAGGATTCAAAGCTCTTAAAAAAGCTAAAACCTCTCTTAGTTTGGTTTGCCCATGTAGTACCAAGTAATGCCTAAGAATTTGCCTGTGCCTTTGCAAGGCAGCTTTCAACCCCAGGCTCGGCTTTCCAAGCTTAGGGACAGGCCACCACCTTCCCACTGAATTGCTGCCCAAGGTGCTGGACAAAAGCCAGCTCAGGAGCCAGCTGAAGATACCATGGACACACAGCAGCCATCCACCAGCAGATCCCAGGGGAGACGGGCTCGGTCTTTTTTCAAGTGTGCAGCAGGAATGGGAAAGGCAGAGATCCTTCTGCTCTGAGGAGATCTCTGAGCCTGGAGACCTCCTTCCAGGCATGTGTATCGTTATCTGGTATTTCCACTGATACGATCTATTTGTGTCACCTTTGATCCCAGGAAAAGTAGCCTTGAAATTGCATCTGGTTACCTGCCCATGGCCACGGCCAATGGCAGAGGCACCTCAGTGGAGCCATAGGCAGCACCCCCCAGCCAGGGAATGTTCTGTGTGGAACAGCTGAGCAGGGCTGGAGCAGCCCTTTTGCTCATCCCTATTCCTGGTGTGAGCAACCGACCCACCTGTCGGGGGTAGAGAGGTACTTCTGCTTCTGGAACTTCTTCTCCAGGCCCATGAGCTGGATCTCGGTGAAGATGGTCCTGCTCCGGCGTGGCTTCTTTGAGCGTGGCGGGGGCTGCTCTGCCTCTGACTCGCTGCTGCCCTGGGCCTCGCTGGGGGAAACCTCGGTGCCCGTGGCCCCCAGGCAGGGCTGGGCTGGCAGCACCCGGGAGCTGCCGGCGGCCGGGAGCAGCTGGGGCACCGCGGGCGGCTGCCGGGTGATGACGGAGATGAGAGGATACGCCCGCAGAGAAGGCGACCCTGGCAGAGAGGAAGCAGAGGTGATGAAGGACAGTTCAGTGCCGATGTGTTTGAGTAATGGGAGCACTGGGGAGAGGAGGGAGACAGGAACAGCTTTCCTGGCTCTGCCATTCGCTTGTTAAAGGACCACAAGGCAGAATATTCCCCTCTTTGAACCTGTTCCTTCTCCCAAACTGCACAGCTTCCCTTGAGCTGGGGAACCCGAACCCTAACCCTAACCCTAGGACAGGGAAAGGAAGGACTGCCTTTCCACTCCTTTTTTAGGAGCTATTATAGCACACACCATGGAAATCATCTGTCTAATTAACACAAGAGATTAAACTCCAAGCAAAAGATGAAATCTATCCCCATTCTGTTCCCAACTTTGTTCCCCTGGGGAAACTAGGACAGTGAACTAGGGTTCACTTGAGACAGTCACCTCCCCTCTCCTTGCAGGTAACAGACAACAGAGTCCAGTTCACAACTCATCCCATCGCCTAATAGGCAACTGCATCAGAACCACTTTCATCCTCCATTGCCCACACTGATCTTGCTGGCCATGCAGGAAGATGAGGATGCAAAGATCCCAGGAGTTCTTCACTGACTGAACTCTGCATCTTACACCAACCAGTTGATACCAGCCCTAAAAACAAACCAGTTCTGCTCCAATCCTTTCAGGTCAGGGCCGTTCTGGGATGACAAATCCAAACATTCCCAAACACTAGAGGAAGTTCTGATTCACATCAGGCCTTCTGATTTACAGCTATAGCAAATTCCTGCTCATCCTTAGCCCAAGGAAATTGAATGTTCCTTTAAAGTTTGGGCAGGGAAATTGAGCTACATACAGGAAACATAAACTCACTGTAAGATACACAACCTGCAGAGTCTTGGGCAAGTCACTTTCTTGCTCCGTACCTCAGTTTACCTCATTTGCAATATGGAAACAATCCTCCTTCCCTACATCACTGGTGGTAAAACATGGATTAAAATTTAATGTACACAAAGTATTCAGAGATCTTTAGATAAATGGTACTGTGGAAAGGAACATATTACACCAGCAGGCCCGATTGTGCAACCCTTCACACGAATCACTACTAATGAAAATAATGATTTCTAGACCTCAATGAGTGTGTTAGGGTGAGTAACTTCGCACAGTGGAAGAAAGGAGTTGCCAGGCTGGCCTGCTGGTGACCTGTATTGCTCAGCCCTCTCCCCAAGTGTAGGGCTGTGATCACAGGAACCAGGTTCTAGGTGAGCTGTGGTGCCCAGGGTACATCAAAGAACTACGCAGGTTGTTGATCGTCACTTCTCTCCTCAACCACAGCAAGTCGTATAAAATCCAGCCACTTACAAAGCAAGCTTGGTAAACTATTGTCAAAACCCTAAATCCCAACAGACGGGGATGTAAGGACAGCTGTGACTACAGACTGGGGTTTAGGCAGACTGGGGCTTCAGTCTTGCTTTCTCCTCTACACCTCTGCAACACTAAAAATCAAAATATTTCCATTAAATGTAAAGCTTTCCACATATACCACCAAGGAAGCACTTGAGAGACGAGATCAGAATTGCCAAGCCAACCTTTAGCTTGTGTCAAGCTTTATCTGCCTTTTCTTTCTGTGGATTTTTTCCAGCTGAGGACTGTGCTGATCTACAGCACCACCGAGTAACCTGGTGGAAATTCTGCCTTGATTTACAACTTCAGTGGCTGTTCAAAGTTCATAAATTAGGACAGAATGTGCTGTCCTCTGCTTTACACCTCTGTCCTTTGTTTTACACACTAAACCTATGCTGGTATTTATGTACCCTCTGACACCACCCAGCTACACAGAAGGTAAAGCAGATGCTGCTGCCGCAGCCTATGTCCTCCTTGTCAACTCACCACTGTTAATTTCTGGAACTGTGGGATAACAAAAACTTGCTGATCCACCCTTAGAACAGATGATTTCTTCTCTTTCAGCCAAATTTGTCCAAAAATCATCCCCTCTTGCTTCCTCGAAGGGTCCCTCCATTTCTAGAGTCCTATGCAGGAATATTGAGGCCACCTCCACCATCAGAGGTGTTCCTGGGTGAGGCATGACATTCATGAGAACATCACGTGTTGATGTCTTCATTTGCAGCAGTCCTGGGACTCAGCCCCTGTACACAACTGCTCTTGGTCCAAGAGGCTTCTCGGATCCCAGTTCCACCCTGTTCTGGATAAGGAGACTGAAAACTGATACCCGTTCTTACTCCATAGGCTTACTCCAGAAAGGAGTGGGTCCAGTCTTATTCCATCCCCTTATCCCTGCTATGGGGTCCTGGTTCAAACCTGCCCATCACAGAGCTCCTGCTCCTCTACAGGTCCATCCTCCAAGCCTTATCCCATAGCCCATTCCTGTCCTCGCTCATGAGTAGCTTTTGGCACCAGATCACTGGTTAATCAATACTTTTGTACCTCCATATATTTCCAGCAAGGCTCTCCATAAAGCACAAAATTACTCATGAATAATAAATCACCAGAGCTCAGAAACCCCTGCAAGGCTCCAAGTGACTGAAACCTCTGGATGAAAGGATTTTTACAAGGAACTCTGTTCAAGGGAATGTTCAAGTTATCTGATATCAGAGCAACCAGGGATATTTGCTTTCCTGTATGGCATGGCAGCAGCACATGGGACTGTTTAAAGGGAGGGGAGGATGGTTACAATCGTCCCAGAGCTTAACATCTGCCTTCATCAAATAGAGAAAAGTCTCTCCAGGCTATTTTTCTAATAGTCAGGTAAGATCAGGATTAAAGGAACTGCTTTCCCCGATCAGCAGCAAGGCCTTGGCTATTTTTGCAGGGTACAACAGTGGTTATTAGAAAAGCAGATGACACCTGAGCTGCTTGGGTCTGTGTTTTCAAGTGCTGAGCACCTGAATGAGGGGATACATTTTCCAAAATGTTCAGCAGCCAGCAGCTGTGCCCTGGCCAAACAGTCAGAAAAGCTCAGCACACGCTTATTTTTGGTGCCCACGTCAGGACACAGATTTATTTACGGCCCTTCTGAAACCACGGTGCTTCTTCTGCGCAAGTTGTGGTTCACAACTGCCAAGCTGATTTGAGTTCCAGGTGCTGAACAGATTTGTGAGGCTGTTGACACTAAGTGCCGTGTGTTTGTTTATCATTTGTGCTTGTAAGAGTAACCTTTGCTTATGGTTTGACACCAACAGTTGTGACAGTGCTTTTAGAAACCATCGTAAATAATGAAAGCATCGTGATCAGCCCAGCTTATACAAGACTGCTCAGCTTTGTGCCCTCAGCCTGGTGAGGACACAGGATGGTTGTGGCATGGAGTAAGGAATAAGGATGGCATCTAGAAAAGGCATGGGGTTCAAGGCTGCAGATATGTTTGGGGAAAAGCTACAGGTCAGAAAGGGGGCAGTGCTTTAGCAGCCCCTTGCACGTAAAGCAAACCAGAAAAACTGACCTCTACATTGCACGAGCCAGCTTTCAGATCCCAGAGAAAAAAGCCCAAGTTCAGTGTCCTGCTCTAGATCTAGTTATCCCAAAGTTCAAAGCAGCTGAAGCTGAGCCAGTCCATTGTCTCTAGGTACACTGCTAACATGACTCCCCTTAAAACATCCGTACAGTTCTCACCCTGACAAAGCCTTGCCTTCCAAACACCACGAAATCTGAGGCGAGATCTAAACTTCACATCCCCCAGAGTTCAAAGGTACTTCTAGACTGACACGGTATTGTAAGAATGGAATAATTTCCTAATCTTCAACAAATTAAACGTTGGCAAGCAGCTCTTGTCTGCTCAGCACTGTTGTGACACGCTCTGTCTCCCAAACTGGGATGAATGGGGGTGAAGAGCTCTTTCCTTCCCATACCTGCCTTTCACAGTGGTCCCACTGAAGGCGTTCTCACCTGCACTCTTGTGTGAGCACCTTTTCTGACCCACTGCTCTTTTGCACATTAAAATCCAAAAGCTGCCCACGTAAGCCAGAAAATGAGGAATTTGCTACCCTAGAAACACACCTAAAGCATTTTACTATTTCCATCTAAATCTGTCAAGAGGCCCCACACTCCAATGGTGAAACCACCAGGGATTTAGGACTCAGGAGGTCTCACTGCTCTTCACAGGGACAGTGGTCTCTTACTATCTGGTTTTCTACAGAAAAGTCACAGTTTTATCTACTAGAATAATCTTAATCACCCCAAAGCCTAGGGTAGTCTCGGGCTCACTCTGCTGCTGAATAATTCTCAAATACTTGGGAAGCATGAGTATAATCCCATATTCATACCATGCAAAACTGAAGGAGTGCTGCCTAAACAACAGAAGTTTTCCTGTAGTTCTTTTCTAAGGATTTGAATAATCTCAGTTTCAAGCAGCAAGAAAGCTCTTATTTCTATCCACCCCAGAAAGCAAACATCTGGCCACTCTTGCTAAAACTAGCCAAGGGCTAAAAATAAAAAAGACATTGGATCTGCAGAGCATTTTCTATGATCTGAAAACATTTTGCTTTGTTATTTAAATCTGCGTTGGCAGCCACTGTACAGTGAATAACAGATCTGCAGTAAGCACTGCCCACACCACCTTGGCATGAATTGGCTTACGCAAGCCACACAGGTCTAGGAGAACCCTGGACTCCTGTGTCCTAATTATATGTCAAATATTTCTGCTACAAATATATCATGTTTTGATGCATCCAAAGATTTTTTTTCTCATTTGTTTTCCTTGGTGTTGTTTTCAGCAACACCACGAAGATGTTACATCAAGAAGACCAACCTGAAGCCACCTCTACTCATCTGCTGGGACGTTTCTAATAAACTTCTTTTAAACTTCTTCTGACCACAACGTAAGACACAGTGGATACACCACCACTGCACCAGATCACCTTGCAGAAGTTGTAATTAAAAAGAAATACTTCAAAAAAAATATTTTCCCCTTATTTACCACCTCCTCCCTGGCTTAATTTCAACCACAGCAGACACAGAATAGAAGGAAGAGAAAAGGGAAAGCACTAATTAGTTGCACGGTTTGACTGCCGGCAATGGAAGAACAGTTTTCCTCCCAGGGAAACTCAGTTTCCAAACGTTGTTTTGGAAAGCAAGAAAGAAAAAGGAAGGAAAGATTTATGGATCAGCTCCTCTTGGCAGGACAGCCCTGCTTGGAGGCAGAATGAAATCTCACTCAGAATGGGCTGCAGTGAAAAGTAAATAATGAAAGAAAATGAATTTATGACTCAGGAAGGTCTATAAATCTCTCATCTCCCGAGTGTCAAAACAAAGGGAACCAAGAAGGAGTTGAGTTCATTTAGGAAAGAACTGGATTTTGCCAAAGGAGCAGGCAGTCTACTGAAAGGAATGAGCAAACCCTGAGTGGAGCAAGGAAAACAAAAGAAGCACGGAAACGTTGAGAATTAGTTGAACCACACTGTTTGTTTAGTGGGGAGGGCATTAAATTGACTTTTTCCACCACAGATCCCAAAAAGCAGAGATTTTCCAACCATACCCATTCCATGGATCTCAGCTGGACTTTACCACCGCATCCAGAGCTGAGCAGGGACCTGGTACAATCCAGGAACTCATTGTGGGTCAGGAGCCAAGTGCTTAAAGACAAGAGCCAGGTACTCAGTGTGTGCTGCAGGACACAGGACATCCCTTCAGTCAGAGTGGGCAACTTTGCCTTATGGCTGCCAGAGCAGCCAAAAGCTGACCAGAGACAAAACCTGACCCTTGTGCAAGGGCCATGTTCCTCTGCTGAGCTTCCTCAGGCAGCACATGGACCCGCAGCTCCCCTCTTGTCCATTACAAACCCCTCTGAGTGCAGGAAAGCAATTCTTGCACTCAGGTTAGACCTTACCCCATCTATTTTGGTGACATCGGATTTAAACCTTCTCTGCTCCATCTATACCAGGCTTAAGCACTGAGAAGTTCCCCAGACATGGGAGACTCTTCTTTATCAAGTATTAGAAGGCATCAGATTCTTACCAAGACCAGTGCTGTGCTCCACCAAGCACCCTGAGACGGACATAAAGGCAAGTGGAAAGAGAAGAACAGCAACAGGCTGTGCATATACCAGAAAAATTTATATCCTCTCAGGAACAAGTGCTTAGGAGAGGGTTGAGGGGAATTGCCAGGTCTCCCAGACTTCCTTGATCCAGCCCTTTCCGAGATGCCTGGCCCACTGGAGCACTGTCATGAGCACTTGAATCCCAAGTTTAAAAAATGACCTGGGTGATGTTTCTGCTATGCAGCATGGTGGGAACAGATCCCTCTGCTATCTCCAGAATGGGAAGCAGCAGAGCCATGCCAGGGGATGGCTGCTCCTGAGCCAATTATGGCCTGGGAAGAGGTGGGCTAATGAGGTTGTGATCACTGTGCTGACAGCTTGGCACTTCCCAACTGTGAGTCCGTGTGTGTGTGTGGAGCAGCCCTTGGGACACACTGGTACAGACGGTCCTTCAGAGCTGGAGGTCCAGGCATGGCAACAAAGCCTCCCTAAGCTGTCCCTGAGCAAGGCAATGGAGCCTAGAGGTGGTACCTAAGTATGGAATCGGATGTTTTTAGCACCCCTCTCAAACAAAGTTTGGCCAGAGAGGTGGAGACAGGTAACTTGTCAGAAACCCTTTGTATCAACCAGTTCAGGCATTGGTTCTCTTCTCATCCTTTCCAGTCTTTCTGTAAGACAACCCTCAGATATTCTTTTACAGTTCCTATACCTCTTTTAGTATTGGAAGAGCTGGAAACCTGCAGATAATCCTCTGAGCCTTTACAAGTGCCACAGCTCAGCTCTATAAGCAGATTTTTCTGTGACTATTACATATTAAATGGGAATCCTGGAACTGGGAGTGCTTGAAAACACTCTTTGTTGCTATTCTTCTCCAGCACCTCAAAGCTCAAAGACACAGTTAGCCCTGTTTCGGGAGAGGAGAATTGTCTTTGGTTTGGTTTCTTTTTCTACTTGCTCTCTTCCTTTGGATACATGTGGAAATCAGTTGTATCCAAGCCAGAGCTAAAGTCTCTGCAAAAGAGCAGAGGTGAAGGGCACTTCTGGGACATTTTGAAAGCTTCCAAAATTAGCCCCAAGACTCAGCCCAAATGCACAGAGACAAAATTTCCATAGGAATCGTGTCATGGAAGCGACAGGAAAGCAGAGCAATCAACCCTGAAATCTCAAGTGCAGAGCTGGAACACGAACAGACACTGCTGGTACTCCAAAATAGCACCAGTGAGGTTCCTTGGAGCAAAGTTTAAAAGCTCCTCAACCAAAGACTGCAGGTACATCCACACCAGGTTCTTTGGGCACTTCAATGAACTCAATTAATCTGACAAGGACCATGAGTCTCACAAATGTTAAATGGAACTCAGCAACACAGCAAAAAGTGTAGCAAATGGCTTCTCTTCATTGTGGAAAAATCCAAACCTAATGGATGTCCATGGCAAAACGCCCATCAGCTTCAGTGGAGCCAGGATTTCACCCGCATGTGCCCACAGAAAGAAAACAGAAAACAAAATTTTAAAAAAAAGGAAATTAGTGCAGCTAATTTTAGCACAGCTAAAATGATCCCTTTTTTAGGCATTCTGACTGAAGGCCAGTTCTTCAGGAGTCTACACCTCCATATGAGCCAAGTGGGAGTGGGAGAAAAAATTGGCATCTGATCAAATGGCAATTTTTGACCTCAGATTTTCAGGTGGGAGAAAATTTGGGCTCATCCAGGAGTCGTGTTTAACCCTCCCTAAGAGAACAGTCCCTTTTCTCTTCAATCACTTTTTTGGGGGGAGCAGATTTTCAGCTAAATCTGTTGCAAACAAAAACACTGATGTTGGTAGAGGGTGACTTAAAAGATGCTCCCCCCACAAAGCATCTCCCACTCTGCAAATCCCAGTACAACTCCCCAGGGATGACTGGAGCTAAACACAGCTCCAGCTTCTGTTCCCTGTGGTCTGGGACGCTTGGAGCTATGGCTGAGTTCAGCCCAATTTCGAAGCCACTGGGGAAATTTCCTCAGCTCTTGGAGCTGTAGGATCCAAGTTTTCCTTTTCAAGTCTGTCCCCATTAGCAGTTGCTGTATAACTTCTCCATAGTAACAGCAATTAATAAGTTTGAATGATGCAAGGCGTGCATGCTGCAGGCCTCCACAAAAACCAACAGAAAAATAATTAATCCTTGCTTATTAATGACATTTGATATTCATATTGTGCTTTTCTATATGTTTAAGTAAGTAATTGGCCTTGAACAGCTGAGAAGCCTGAGAGCCTCCCTGAACAAGACTTGTCTCACTCCCTGCTGCCACAGGAACACCCTGCCTTGGACAGGGCTGGATGTGGGGCAATTATCCGTCTTAAAAACACAGTCCAAAACTCACCTAGAGCATCAGTGTCTCCCGGGATGCCAGACCCCTGAAGGATGGCACCAGGGATCTTCTGGCAGGGCTGGCGATCACCGTTCTGACAAACTGGGGGAGGAGGTGGTAATGCACCTTGGACCTGGAGCAGAAAGGCCTGGCCATGCTGTGCTGGGGCGATCACTGGGACGTCCTGGGATAACAATGCCCAGCTGCCCAGTTTATTCCAAATTGCTGGGAGGACACGAGCCAGCACCACCTGGTGCTATAGGCTGCTGTCCCTGCACACAGCAGCCTTTCTTCCAGGCTGTCAGTCAAGCAGAGGGGTGTGCCAGGACCTTGTCAGATCCTCAGTGAAGAGGAAAATTTATATATAAAGAAGATTTATTTTGTTTTAAAGAAGCATTTAAAGAATCTATTTGGCCAGCACTCAAGAAATCCTTTGTGGCAAAGGTAATGGCACTGTGGCTTCATCAGCAGAGAATGAATCAGAACAGACACCACTTCTGTACTTTGAATTATTCTGCTTCACGTACTCAGATGACAACCTGCCTTTTTGATGGGAGCCCCCCCTTGACTCAAACCCACCCCCTCCAGCCAAACTGAGCACGGCTCAGAGACGTCCTGCTCATTGTCTAAGGCTACACAAAAGGGACTCTGTCTGGGATTCCTCATCTTTAGCTGATGATTCCTTTAAATCCTACTCAGTGGGAAAGGAGGTGCTCTGAACACGAGCAGATCTGCCCTAATATTTATTGGATACGTGGGCCCAAGGCCATCGTGACTGCAAACAGTTCCCCAGGGAAGGGAAAGCTGGAAGTGAACCTCCATTCCAGACCCTTATTGCTTGGACTCAGAGGGAGTTGTAAGCCCAGGCCACATCAATCCCAGAGAAATAAATACCAGCACATGTCCATAAACAACAGCACTCCAGCAGTGCAGGGAAGTTCCCGGGATACAATCCACCAGCTCCCTGCCCAGATCTGCACCAAGAGACACTTTGGCTCTACTAAGCCAACTTCAGTTTGAAACTCTTTCTTTTGAATGGAGTCATGTTAATTACTTCAGCCAAGAGTTCCCTCCATCCCTGAAGAGAAGGCTCAGCACCAGAGCTCATCACCCGCCAGACCCAGACTTCACAAGTGGAGCAGCCAAAGGATGAGAGAATGGAACAGCTCTAAGGAGGGGATTGACAGAAGTTTCTGGTCTTGGCTATTGGGGATGGAGGAGGAACATGGCACAGAGATGCCAAAACTCTCAGGGTGTTTCAGCTTAAGTTGCAACAATTTACCAATGACAGACATGCCCAGACATAGTGGGACACTGGGAGAGGCCAAACCGATTCCTCTGTCCGGATGGTGTCACTGGTCAAGGAGCAAGATTTGGACTTTGATGGAGAAACAAATCGTCCTAGCTGAGAGGGTGGAGTTTGATAGAAGGGTAAGTCCTGTCCTGTGCTTTGTTCTGCTCCCTGAGCATCTCTCCCTGGCCACTGCCCAAGCTTTGAGTCTATATGGACCTTGGGCCAACACATGGTGGCCATTCTTATATCCTCACACATCTGACAAATGATTGTGCCTCCTCTCAAGATTTCACAGTTTCTGCCCAAGTTCAAACACACAATGCCATGGCTGCATAAATCAATCAGTCTCTCACTTCCTGCTCTGTTAATTATTATCACAGCATCCATAAGCAAACACCAGCCTTGGCCAGCTGACTGGCCATGCCCACAAAAGCACTCTTCAGGTTTCTCAGGCCCACCCTTGTGTGAGCTCCAGTGGAAAGCTGGCCATAAATATCACTACCTCTTCCTGCCCCGAGCCTCTAAAACATGCTGCTGAGTGACATGTGGGAAGAAAGAGAGTGCAATCGTTTCTCAACACCAGACTGTGTAAATTTTGCCTGATGGATCTTTTGGAAAACGCTTTTTCCTTCTCAGGAGAATAGTGGATCAGTGTTTAAAATACACAGACATCCCACTCTCTCCCTCCCCGCTGAAATGAAAGGGGGACTTCAGGAAGTACTGGTGTTAACCTGAAATGGACCTGTCACATCTTGGCAAAGCCTCTGCCTCTTATAGCTGTGGCTAATAATCTCAAGGGTTGCTTTATTAGTAATTTTGCCCCCATCAGGACACATTTAGCAGAGAGCTTGGTCTCTCTGAGCTGCATATATGATTCTTTGATCTTGCATCTGCCCTAACACAGAGAAAACGCATCTCTGTTTCCTCTATGGACAAAAATAAACTCTGTGGATGATTTGGCTGAGCAGCTGCACAAACAATGCAATTTAGAAGGATGCAAATGATACACGAGCAGGTTTTGTTCACAGCCTGCCTGTCCTTTGTGGTTGCCAATTAGATCAGTGGTCTTAACCCAGCTCTGGTGGCTGGGGCAAGGAGGAAAGACAGGGAACAAAGCCGAGCATAATGCACATCCCAGCGTTATTCCAGGAAGGTGAAACCCTGTTAACAGAATCTAGAGCACCCTGGAAGAGGATTTCCTCCAAACCTGATCTTTTTGTTTGAATAAGCTGACTATGTCACAGCTTCTATGAGCACAGGGCATGGCTATTTTTATCCTCTTCACATCAAATAACAGCACACCCATGTCACCTCACAGATCCAACCTTAACCGAAAGAGAATGAATCAAGGACAGCTAAGCTTTCAATTTTTGGATGGGGGAAAATACACAGCTGGATTTCGACGTTACAGAAACTTTTCACTGCCAACCACTCTGCAACACAAAAACCAGTGCTGGCAACTTCATTCCCGAAGCAGCTTCCTTGACTTCAGGACTCCCTGTATTATATGAAGTCAGTCATGAGCTGAAGGTTTTGCAAGAACCCTCAGTTGTGGCTCCATCTCCACCGCTACCTGAAGCTGTGAGTGTCCCATATGAACACGGGGAGGTGGATGCTCCCACCAGTTACATGCCAGTCTCCCAGAAACCGATTGATGGGAGCCAAGACCCAGCATGTTCATTCCAGGGTCGGTGGCGTATTGGGGTTTTTCAACTGAAACACAAAGTGAGTTTCACTCTTACAGAAATTCATCTAATCTTAAAAAATAAGATGAAAAATGTCTCAAGGATGGGCAGTCCCCAGATGGACACACCCAGAATAAGCAGTTCCATGAGAAAAATGTCAGCCTTAGAGCTGCAAAGTGCTTTGGAGGCATGAAACCAGGTATGTGCCAGAAAAGCGATGACAAGGTTTTCCCAGATACCAGGCTGTCCGTACCACAGCCCTGACAGAAGGATGAGCCAGAAATTCCAGCTGGTGAGCACTAGCTGTCCTGACCTCCTCTTGCTCAGAGGAGCTGAGGCTGCCCCATCCCTGGAAGTGTCCAAAGCCAGGTTGGATGGGGCTTGGAGCAACCTGGGATAGTGAAAGGTGTCCCTGCCCATGGCTGGAACTGGATGAGATTCCAACCCAAACCATTCTGGAATTCCATGATTCAATGATCTCCAAATGCAAGCTCTCACTCATGTCCAACATTAGTCTGTGCGATTTTTTCTGTTCTGATAGGAAGTCAGCCAAGGAGACACTGTTTTCACATCTCCAGACAAATTTAGATTAGACTTTGGGTGGAGATAAGGCCCTAATTAACCATAACGGATGGAACTAGGTTTCTACGGTGCTCAAATTCAGCCTTAATTGTGAATTAATGCCCTTACGGGCAGAAATGTTACAACTGTTCCAAAGAGGACAACTGTTCCAAACAGCTCTAATCCAGAACTACAAACATGCCCCTGGAAATGCTCTGATTCAGGGATGCAGGTGGGAAATTTAGGGATCCAGGTGGGAAGTTTAGGGATCCAGATGGAAAACCCTCCCTCAATCTAAAATTTGGAGTCAAAGTTTTGGTTATCACCCATGGATTCTCCTCTGAGTTTCCTAGAGCCCCTGTCACCAGGGAATGTGGTGTTGCTGTGTTCCACAGGGATGTTGGGGCTTCATAATCTCATTCCAGTGCCAGCTATAAAAGTCAATAGGCAAAAAACAACACAGCCCTTTCCTCCCTTCACGTGTGGGCGGGTGTATCATTCCCACTAGCATAAGAAACAGCTCCGGGCTGATGGGAATATTGACACATTCCCACTGACTTTAGTCTGTCCCATGAAGCACCAAAAGAACAAAGTTCTGTTCACTTAGGTGTAGATTTTGGGGAAAGAGGACCTCACGCCCAGTATTTCCATCCCTGGCACTGCCTTAATGTTCAATCTCAGCCAACTCCCTGAACTCCACTGGACTTCTGTTTTCCCCACATGCAAAACGAGGGCGATAACACCAACCACACCAGTTACAGCCTGGAAAGGACTCAACAGCAGCCATGTGGGGAGGCAGAGGTGTTGTTATCTCCCAGCTCGCTGCAGACGTTGCCCATTAATAGATTGCATGAGCGCTGTGTTGAGAACTCTCTTTGGTGTCATAAGATTATGAAATCCCTTAATGTGCCATTAATATATATGTTAATTTTGAAGCAATGCATGTGTCCTGCTCTTGTGCAAGCAGCAATGTTTCCACGGGAACTCCTCCAGTAACAGGCACAGATGCAGTGTGTGGCTTTTCCAACAAAAATAGCTTTTTCCAGCTCAATTTTTTTTAAAGTTCTCCTCACCCAAGAAAGACATTCTGCCCAGGATCAGCCATGGCTGCCATTTTTAACATGATGCTGATCTAAATAACTCTGCAGGGAATATTTTATGTATCTCCCAAATCTCACCACTACCAGATGCTGATTTGGCACTGCTGGGATGAAACTCACCTTAGATTTTGCATTTCCACATGCAAACAGACAAAATCTTTACATTGACAGTGTTTTAATTAAGCTCTGAAATAGGGGCTGTATCCCACCTGTAATGCTATTAAGCTGTCCAGAGAATTTAGGCAATTATTGGCATTCACTGGTCTATGATGAAAACACCCAACACTGCTGACCCATCGTATGAATTGTTTTGTTCTGCTCAGCAATGGTGTGATAGCTCTGAGGGAGCTTTTAAATTCTGAGAGCCAAAAGAGCCTTAATATGAACCACACATGAAAAACTGTTTCAATTAAGATTTTTTTTTTTAAACATCCTACTCATCTTTTCCTCTCTGTTGAAGTATTGATGCCATGCCCACAGCTGTCCCTGTTTCCATCCCAGGAGATCTGCTGGGAAGGAGACACAAGGACTTTCAGTTTATGTAGGGCTGTCGAAAGATTTGCTTGGACACTGCAACCCATTTCACGGCCTTGAAATAGATTTTCTCCAATTAATTAAAAAGTGCTTTTTAAAGTCTTTTTCCTCCTTTCTTTAAGCCATTCCTCAGAAGTTAAAGCCTTGACGTTAGATGGATGCAATGTTGAATCCATATGGATATAAATATATAGCTGGTTAATAAAAAGATGAGTTCGGTGTCTACTCTGTGTATTCCAACCACCACAAACAGCCTACCACCACATCCTTTACATGTACAAAATGACAAAGTGGAGGGGAAAGTGCAACTGAAACTGCAGCAAAATCAGAAACTTATAATCTGATACAAAAATTGGCTTAAATGCCTAAAGATTTCAAATGATTTTTGTCCTTTACTAAAAATAAATTAAGAAAACAAAGTTTAAGGTATTTGAATAGCTTGCCCCTTCCAAATACATAAAGTTTCAGAATGACAACACATTCCTACTTGTTTCCAGTTTGGAGGGAACAAAGTAAGAATCTTGAAAGGAAAAGAAAAATCCTGTACGAAAAAAGAATTTTCTAAGTTGTCTTCTCACACATTAAGAAGAGGCAAAGAAAAGGCAACATTTAAATTATTTTCTCCTCTCAGTGGGTCACCTTTCATTAACTTGTTGAGAATGAAACACACTCCCACCAGGACGTTAACATCTCATTTCCAGGGCTGCTGGGGTGAGGAGCCTGAATAAAAATAAATGGCTTCTCCAATGAGACACATCATCCATCGTCAGCATGTAAAACACAGTCATTAATCACAGCACAACCTGCTTATTATGGGCATTCAAGCACTGGCAATACAAATGCTTATAAAACAGGGGCTCCTTTCATAATTCCCTGCCCTTGTCTCTCAATAGTTTAGAGGATTAACCCTTTTACAGCGAGGGATGGGCAAACTGGTTTTGCCTAATTCCAAACCAACCTGACATCATGGGTTCAAAAGTTCGACTTGAACTCGAACGTTCTCAGGTGCAGTTTGTGCTGAGGGAACAAAGAGCTCATGGGGAGATAAGGGAAGGTAAACAGTGAAAGAGCAAATTGAAGAACCCTACAGGCCATGGACAGAGTGTAAAAATCCAGTAAGAACCAAAGGATGGATAAAAATTGGTGATGAAAGAGTTGAAACTCTTGCAAGGTAATAAACATGGTTTTGTCTTAACACCTATCTTAAAGTGATTTGTGGGGAAGTCTCTTCCCTCCTACAGAATTCCCTCTGCTGGGAAAAAACAACAGGATTTTATTTGTACTTAATTAATACTCATGAAGAGCACAGTTACACATACACAGTTAAACATACACAGTCCCCACTGGCCATATGACTTCGGGCTTCTCTTGCCTTTCTTTGCAACGGGTTTTAAAATACTCGGCACAAATGTCCACCACTTTTCTCTGAAAAATGGGAAGGATGAGGAATTCAGCTGGCTCCATGTCATACACGAAGTCAAGGACAAAGCCAAGTAGGGATGGCCCAAGCACCAAGCGCTGCCTGCAAAGCTCTCAGCTCTTCCCTGGGCTCCACTCGGTTATCCCTGCTCCCAACACGGCGTGTCCCAAGCTGCCAGTTAAATGAAAGCTCAGCAGAAAATGGGCATTTATTGGCAGTCTGATGCAATTCCTTTTCTTTTTCTACACACCCCAAACCTCTATTAACTTCAAGGAGAAAATAAGTGGGGGCAGGAGGAAAATCAAGAGGTACTGAGAAACGCAGTGTTTGGACATCATATGCAGCAGGCAAAAATACCTAAGCCTCACTATTTACTGATAGTTGTAACAAGTGAGACACCCAAATGAAGAAAATTCTTGTGGAAAAACACTAGGTGAGGTGTGTATTTGAATTTTCTCCTGAGGTGTAAACTGGCCCCAGGTTAACCAGAGCTGGTAATTTGTCAAACACTTAAGTTTGTAATCAACTGGACAAATATTTCCAATGTTGGTATCAATTACTGGAGGCAAATGACCCATGACTGGCTTTGGGGAAAACAAACACTTTGAGAAGACAAATTAATAGTCCACCACATTTTAAATTACACTAAAGCTATATAACAGGTACTGGAAATGAACACTTAACTTTCTTCTGGGAGGATTTTTCAGTTAATTAACATTGCAGCAATGGGTGGTGGCAGCAATTCCATTATCATTTACTCCATATGTAAGAAATACTCAGTAAATACTTCATAGGCATGACTGGTTCAGCGTAAAGTGGGATATGCCCCAGCAAATCATCAGCAAGGAGTTAAAATCCAAAAATATCCTGAGTTAAAAGGGACTCACAAGGATTATCAAGTTCAACTCCTGGCCCTGCACAGGGCAACCCTCAAAATCACGCCCAAAGTACTCAGAAATTCAGCACTGGCTCTACTTCCCAGACATAGAAGAAATATCAGGAGTTTTCCCAAGGTATTTCTTCTAAAAGAAAGGTTTTCTTCAACCAAAGTCACCGTCGAGAAACTGTGATGAATGAAAGGGTTCTCAGTATCCTTCACTGCCAAAAGGATTTTCGATACTGTAATTTACTACAGGAAAGCACCAGTTTTATTTTGTGGGTGGAAGCTCAGAGAAAAAAACCACCAGCAGGTGAGAGCTTTATTGCTGGGTTTGCTTTTTCAAAGGCACCCCCAAAGTTGAGCTCAACGGTGAGTTAATGAGTCAAACCCATGCCAAGGCTGTGCTGAGCAGTGTCTGTGAGGAGGGAACAGCAATGCTCAGGTTTTAAAAAGCTGCCAACTGATTTTAATGCATTTTTACCAGTTGTATCATGACTAACTGTGCTAATATTGAAAAGGGAGGAATAAGGCCTGGATCACAGAAATCAGCTTTTTCAAACATATTAAAGCCACAGAGTCACCAGTTGCTACGAAAGTGTCTCGTTGCTCTCATGGTTTTGCTCAGCGACAGGGAGGAAAAGGGACAGGATTTTTCTTTGGTTGAGTATGTGCCACAGAAGTCCTGTACTAACATTTATCCTGGTTCTGTCCCTTTTTCCTGATTAAAGCTGCTGGATGAGTATAATTTTTCCCCTTCTCCAAAGGCCAAACTTCTATTTCACAGTTGCCAGCTCTGTAGAATGTGACAGTGGAAGCTATTAATTGATCCTGCTATTAACAGAAAACATGGAAAACAGAAAGGCCAAAACAATTACAAAAACTGCGACAGCACAAAAGAATAGGAAATGATTTGCCAAACTGAGTTTTCCAAACCAAAACCCAGTCCGTGGAGCCAGGTACACAGCAATAAGACACTCCAGCACTCCAGTGCCAGCTGGACATGCAGTCAAATCCATCTTTTCCATTTCCATGCGTGTCCAGCACCTCCATCCTCCACAAAGAACCTCTCACAGAGCCAAAGTGATGTCATGCCATTAAAACCAGGATCAGGCCCTATCTTTCATTTTAGCACAACTGCTACAAAGACAGAAGCCAAGCCAGAGCAACCCCACACCTGCGGAAGCGCTTTCAGCACTTGGCACGGACTGGGAGATCGTCTGTGCAGAGACGAATTTAGCTCACCCGGGGCTGGGGATGATCCCAGCGAACAGACATTCCCTGCTGCCTGCACAGCCGGCCATAACCCAAGGTTTTGATGGGATGGCACTTGGGATGTGGAGCTCTGACCTCCCAAGACATTCAGACAAATGCAAGCCGGGAAAACCCTACATCTGCACTCGGAGCTGCTCCCTGGCTCTGCTGGAAAGTGGACGGGGAGGAAAAATTCTGAGGACAGACCAGAAGAATCAATCCAGAATGTATTAAAAATACATAAATTGTCTTAAAGGAAGCCTGTGAATCACAATTTAAAAGATAATCATGATTTAAAAGATAATCTGCCCAATTTTGTGAGAACACCACCATACTTGAATGTATTTATAAATCCACCTTTTTATCATGTAGATTATTTCTTTTTAAATCATATTTTGGATGCTGTACTTTGTTCAGCTGAGAAACAGATGAATACCCATAACCAGTCCAGCTTTGAGATTAGCTCATGTAAAAGTTTCACTAATTTATGAGCTGATACTTACACAAGTAAGCTCTCTAAATCTTGACAATTAGATGAAACAGCAGTGGGATTTCTACAATCTCCTTTCAGTCATCTTTGCTGCCTCTTCTGATGCAATTGCTTCAGCAGCGAGTCTGTGATGGACAAATCCATCCAGAGTATCAATGGCTGTGACATCTCTTCACAACAGACAGGTGCTCTGGGGTTTAGGCACCAGCCAAAGAGGTCTCCGTTGCAGCAACAAGAAAAAGGTTTTCAGTAGGGCTGTACAAATAAAATCAGTGGGGATTTCATAAATGCTTTTGTTTTAATGTAATTTAAGTGCTGAACTACCTTACAGTAATGTGCTTTAATATGTTTACAGTTAAGGCATAATTGAATTTGACTCATTTTGGCCCTGATCCAGCTACAATTTAATTGACTTCAGTGGGAGTTGGACTGGGCTCTAAGTAATTTTAACTAAAATAATCCATCAATTGTTCCTCACCCACTTCATCAAACTCCTTCCTATTATTTATGATTGCTCTGTAATTTATTGCAACAAGGTGAAACCAACCCTTTTAACTTCTGGCACGGCTTCCTAACCCTTGGTGGAGAATTTCACCATATCCAGCCACCTAAACCAGACCTGCTCGAGGAAAGCCAAGAGCACAACACAGCTGAGCCCCAAACCGCCCAGTACTATCCACAGAAACCTCCAAATATCGGCTCCTCCACGGCTTAGTCACCGCAGGAACAAAATGAACTGTTAGCAAAGCTGTCAAGAGGAGGCTTGGAACAAAACAGGCAGAAGGGTGAAGTGAAAAGTGTTCACAAACACTCGCTAATTTTTTTTGGCCAAAACCCCCCTCATTTGCTTCAGACTTCTCACGATTTTAATGTATCAATGCTTACGTTACTGGTTTCTATTTCAGGGGGCCTTTTCATATTTTTCCTCTTTGAGCCACAGGAATAAACACCATCCAGAGCACCTTCCATAACGCGTATCATGTTATGTGCAACATGCAAGGAGATGTTTCCCATAACAAAGTACCACCACTGCTAATTTTATTTCAAAGATGACAGGTTAATCTGTCATAGAATACCCTGTTTAAGTAACCACAAACATATCATGCTCATTTCTCTGTCTTCTAAAAGAAAAGAACATGTTTTTATTAAAGGTTCAACCCTTCTGTGCTTACACAACAGAGCTCTGGATTTCATGGATCAACGTAGGCAGCTCTACACTGGATGTGGCAATAGGCACCTGCACACTCAAAGGTACAGGAACTTGTTGCTTCAACATTAGTTCTCAAGATGTCCATTAAAATTTAATTCAAATGAAATTCAACCCTGTAAGGTGAAATCCCAGTTTGAAAAAAACCCAAAAATTTGCACTGGCAGGAAAAGTAGCCATTAACTGCTCTGTGACTTGCAAAATAATCATTAAAAGAAATATCCAAAGGCAAATGGTGGCCAAGTGTTTAAAGATGACTTAGTGACTACATGAAAAACTCTTATTCTCATGAAAATCCAAAAAATTAGTGGTAAGATTATCCGAAAAATGAGTAGCAAGATTATCCAAAGTACAGGGCAAATATAAATGCTTCCAATTCAATCCCTTCTCTGCATGAGTAATCCTGCTGGAGTCAGACAACAAACTACATGAATAGAAACCACTGGCATGTCAAAGAATTTACAAGATAAGACCTGAACATACACATCCAAACACATTTTAAGGTCGCTGAAAGGTTGTTGCTTGGAGAAAAAGACCATATATTTGCAAATTTTCTGTCATCACATCTCCAGAGGGAATTGTAATTTTGTTATATAGGAAGTTCTGGAAAACTGGTTTTTTTCTTTCATTCAAAAAAAAAGAAGGTGTGATGTTTAAAAACAGAAAACATAAAAAAAAGCATGTTTGTCTGTTAAGGTTCTTTCAGGCTCTGTGTTTTAGACAGAGCTTAAATATTCTGGATGTGCTGCCTGCAGTCCAAAGATTTTGAATATCAGTGCAGGGGTCCATGTTTGGGAAGATGGGGATCTTTTTTTGAAAGACTGTTCTTCACCCTTCTCTTTAATTACTTAAATGGATCTCAGCTGTTCCCAAACACCTGAAATACTTGCAGCTGGGTGCTGTTCTGAGCTGTGTTCTGGCCAAGAATGGGTCAAAATGTAAAGGTGCATAAGAAGAAAAGGGAAAATACTGGAAAATGGAAAATATTAAGTATTACTGTGTTAGCCAGGTCATAATAGCAAATCTCTGTATTTTTAAAGGGGTCATTAAAATGTAGCTTTGGGAATTCTGGGCTAGAAACCTCTCCCAGCTAAATTCTCCCACAATCCTGGGAACCAAGAAATAATGGATAACATCAGACTTCTACTGCTCAGCTCCCATTAGCTTGTCCTTGTGATCCTATTCTAGTACAGACTTGACACAGATACAACTGAGATCACAAAATAGGTCCCAAATTTTCCAAGGAACTGTTATTTCCTAGCAAGTGAAGCTCTTGTTTCTATGTCGTGGGTTCTGCAATCCAGCTGGAGCAATTCTTACATAGAAATGACTGAAAATGTTTGGTTGTAACTTTCTCTCCTTGAAAAAGAAATAAAATTTTGCAATACTGAAAGTAACAAATGTCTCATAAAAAGGAAAGTGCTATAAAGTTTTGCTTCAGCGTTTAGAAGATAAGTTTTCAGTATTTTATTCCTGATTATTTTCTCTGATCTGATTTTACACATACACACACTTTTTAAACCTCTCCCTCGTCAAGCTAAATTTATAACACTTTGCTTTGCTCTGAACTGAAAAGAACACATAATGATTATTTCTTCAATCTACCAACAATCCAAAACATCCATTTTTCTGACTTCTCCTATTTTCACTTGGATGTGATGAGATTTTGTACACGGCCTGCAAATGCAAACCCAGGTTTCCAGTGGCTCCAAGGAGGCCCACAGTCAACTCTAACACTGGAAAAGTTATCAAGGGCTGAGCAGAAGAAACAGATCAGCAGAATCAAGCAATTAAATCATCTGAGCAACGAGAGCAGAGCCTTTCTCCAACCCAGCAGTGGATTTAGAAACAATTTGAGCCACTGTATTGAGCAAGTGCCTCCAGAGCTCAGTTCCTGATGTGAAGATCAATTCCAGCTCTGCCATCCATTGTGTGCATTCCATGCAAATCTTCCTTCCCCACAGGCCTGCACCGAGGGCATGGAAGTGACTTTGAGCTGGAAAGGCACAGATTTTGTTCCATCACTCAAACCTGCTCACAACACTCCTATCAGCAGAAAATCCTTCCTGAAGCTGGATCAACGCTCCGACCCACAGACTGCCAGGGCTGTGATGGGAGCTGTCTGTCCCCGTGCTCAGGTGGGAAATAAATGTACTGCTCAGCACAAGTAAACAGCAGAAAAAACACAAAGTCTCCTCAGTTACTGCCCTCTCTGCTCCCCGAGCCTGGTGGGGTGGTAGCAGCCCCACACAACACATCGGCTCCAAACACTCTCGATTCCTTTTCCTCACCTTCCCCAGCGAGGATTTTTGCCCTTGTTCATGCCCAGCTTGTCCTGCAGGCAGCAGTGCTGGGGCTTGCTGATTCTACAGGATGAGATGGTCTTTTCCTGCATTTAACAGCAGCAAGTTAAATAAAAGTCCTCAAAATAATAATGGCACCAGGTCTGCACTGCGCAGTCTCCATGAACAGCGGCCAAATTGAGGACACTTTTTATGAAAGTGCTGCATTTAAACCTAAATCACTGAGCAGATGGATTTAAACTGTGCTTCCAGTGCCAGCTACGAGGCTTTAGAAAATGAGGTGTAGGTGTCAATTTTCCCAGTGGAATCCCACATTCATTAATGCCTCCCATTATAGCATTCCTCCACAACGCTTATTCATGCCCAACCGCAACCACAATGCTGATTACTTGCCACAGTAGGTTTTATTGCAATCACTGGGGTGTGATCTTCTGGTTTGTTCACTGTAGTTTTGCCTTTCATTAATTCCTTTTATTCACTATTAACAGCACTGGGATAAGACAGCAAAAGTCAGTCTTTATTACAGATATTTTAATATCTAGCACTGAAATTTCTTTAAAGCCAGATTTGTCTGCTCAGTGCAAGTGAGACCTGCTTTCAAATCCAGATTTGAACCTGAGTTCCCTTCTGAAATGTCGCGTCTAGTACTGGATACAATCCAACAAAGAAAATTAACAGGCACTTCTCCAAGCATCTATTTATCATCACCCAGCCCGTTATTATCCCCCATATGCCACTTTTGGGCATTTCTGACTAGGTTTTTCTGCTAAAGACATCAAAACACTTAAAACCCAAGGTGGCCACCTTGAAAAACACTAGGCTCTTTAAAATTAACTGTTGTGCCCAATCTACAGCACTTACAGAGGAATCCACTTCCAGTCCATAGGTTTGTTTCATTTACCTTGGTTGATGAAGTGCTCCTCATCCACAGACAGGCTTTTCCTTGTAGGGCTAAAATGGACACAGAGTCATGGAGAGTTTGAAAAAACTCAGATTTTCCCAATGTTGCAGCTGAATAAATCCCACTACAGGAGCAGGGACACAGTCCTGACAGCAAATCCTGACTTTTCTGGGTTTTCAGAGGAATGCTCAGAGACAGCAGCATAGCTGTGACTGCACCTTCTGTCACCTCTAGGCAGAAATGTTGTCTCTGAACTATCTTATATTTATTAAAAATACTCAGTAGCTTCACTAATACTGGATCAAAGACATCTACAGAGGAAGCACTTTGTATTTCTCAGGATTAATAGAATTCCTTTCCAATTTTGCCTTTACTTTTTGCTACTCAACTGTAGAATTCTACTGATCTTTGTAAGCTAAACCAAATAAATACAGGCAGTTTTCAAAGTATCTTCTTTTTTTCTTCATATGTTTGCACAAATAACCAGCAAAAATCCCAAACAGCCTTGCAGCAACACAGATTTCTACATGGAGACAGTTTCAGCTTTGCAATTTAGGTTGGCACCTATTGTATAAACACACAGATTCATTTTGGCCTGCTTCCCTCAACATTTTGGGACACAGGTTTTTCATGGACTCGGGAGCCATTTAAGACATGTAGATCTCCTGAGCACTCACTTCAAACAGCACAAGAGCAAAACTCTTTCCAAGACCTTGTACCATTGCCTGGGACGCCGCTGCATTCCCGGCAGCGTCCTGGGGCTGACAATCCAAACCCAGCGTCCGACGCCAGCGCGGGCAAGGCGGGAGGCGCTCAGGTCCAAGCGAGCCTGGCAGAAGGTGCACCCACCACTCCACATCAGCTTCACTCAATGGGATTTATCCAGCTGTCATGTTTCAGACTGGAAACATGATGAATGGATGGCATCTCGTTTTTCCCCGTGCTGGAACACACGCACTACATGGATTCCCTTTTCCTTTCCCAAGCGTTCTGCCTTCCCCCGGGAATTCCATAACAATATCTGTTCAATTTAAAGGAAAAGGTTCAGCAAGTATTTGAGCAAAAGAAATGGCTTCCAACCCAACTTTAAGTAATGTCCCGCAGCAAAATCAAGCCTTGCCCATATCAAGGCCTTTTGGAAGAGAATCAGAAGGAATCTTGTTGTGAGGCCGCACGGAAAAACTGAGCTATTTTAAGTCACAAGAAATCTACTTTCTCACCATGGTTTCCCAAAAAGGCTGAGGAGGCTGGGTGAGGACCAGAAGGACCAAAGCTCACACTTTATCTCCCAAGCAATGATTCCCCAAAGGCCCCAGCTGCTGCAGGTACCACTGAGTTTAATCCAGAAAATATCATTTATATGAGGAAAATGACAGCTCAAAAGACCCCTTTGGAATAACCAGCTCCCAATTTCATCCTAAAACAAAACAACAGAAGACAGACATGGAACTGGAAGAGAAGAATTCAAGATTTGAACAATTCTATACTAGACACCTGCCTACACTAAAATCCCAATCACACAAATCTTGAACGTCTCAAAAAAAACCCCAACCCAACAAACCCAAACAAACCAAAAAATCCAATCACCAAACCAAAAATCCCAATAATAATTTCAAGGGAGCAAATAATAATAATTATTAGTGTTCACTAAATGAAACTTTTTGCACAGACCAGCAAGCAGAGTAGTAAATTTTCAAAAAACCAAAAAAACAAGTGGAGAAACTTAAGACTGCATTCACTTCCCAAAGTTGTGGCACTTTTAAACGTACAGAGAGCAGTAGAATCCTCTTCAGCACGACTCCCCTAAAACATGAGTAAATATTTTATATCTCAGCAGACAATTGTCTCAGAAAACAAGCAAGGCCACACTGATCCCAGGTATATTTTTGCCTTGCAAGGTGTTGCTCTGGTATAGCAATTAAACAGAAATCAGCACAGCCCTACCTGAGATACGGACTAGTAAAAAACCTTGGCGTAGAATAGACATAAATTACTCTGCTGCTCATTAGGATTTAATTTATAAACCACTAAACCACTAAGATACATTCAAATTTGAGGGTTTTTTATGAGCTCTGGAATAGGGCCTGGTACAAATGAATACACGGCACAGACAATTAACAATTTGTACTACCAACTTTGCTGAAATAACTGAACTCTGCAACTGAAGGCAATGCGATTCTTTTTAATCCAACCATCTCAGCTCCTTTGGAGAGTTTAAAAAGGCCATCCAAGACCAATGTTACTGATTATTAATACACAATGTCACAAATTCCTCTAAGACCGGGGATCGCACACAACTCCCCTCCACACTCCAGCCTGGTTTTCATTTTCAAACTATTTCAGTTCCTTTGATAAAAAAGAAGCTTTTCTAATTTGACCTTGTAACATCACACGGTGGCAGTGTCCTTTGATTCTTTATCATGCCCAATGCTACCAGTAAGGCAACTGGATTTTAAATCTATCGCTAAACCAAGATAATGAAAAATACAGGAAACAAACCAGAATTGGAATAGGCTCGCCTACAAATATTTTTAATTGAAAAATGATATAAAGGCAATTTGAAAAATGATTCCTATAGGACTCTGTTAGGCCAAAAAGCAACCGTCAGCAATCACTGTAGCAAACCAAGCATATCAACACTGTATCGTTACTTATACAAATTAATTAGCTGTGACATAATATGAAAAGCCAATAAAAAAATAAATACCATGAAACAAGATAAATAGTATTTTCACTCAGCCATCACAGCCCAAAAAGTCATAAAACAAAGTGGCATTAATCACCACATGAAAATATTTCTAGTTTTAAAATTTTAATCATAATGGCTCTGAACCCAGACTAGCATTTTGTTACAGATTTGGTATTGCTTCAGCCTTGGTTTTTTGGCTCAAGAAACACCACAATACATGTTCATATACCAAACTTCAAACTAATGGTGGAACCTTTTCACAGGGAGTTGCAGTTTTCTTTCAAAAAAACCAAAATTGGGTTGGGGCTTATTCCAAGCTCTCTTCAATGGGAATCTCCCCAGCGACATTGGAGAGCTTTGCATTAGACCTCACAAACGCTCCTCACAACCAAAATGTCAATCTTCGACCTCAAGATGCACCAGAAAAGTCCCAAATGCTTCTTCCGCCTCCATCTGCCTCTACTTGACAAATCTGTTTTGCTCCAATTCAGCTGCACTCAGTTAAATATTCAGTAATTCATCACAGCCAAAAGAAAAACTCTTTTCTATCGGGTTACCAAAGTTTTCCGCTCTCTCTTAACCAGGGATGCTGTTGAACACACACGCTGCACACGTACAACGACTTATGTCTTTCAGCTCCAAATAAATTATAAAGGCATATCAGCCTTCTGTGACTTCGCCCAAGATGAAAGAAATATTAACTCTTTAGCCCATGAAAACGCCTACAAACCCTGACTCCTGCCTCGAGAAAAAGCCACAGAGAAGATGTTCAGCTGGAGTAACTCATTACTCATTGCTGTTTCAAATGCTCCCAAGTCCCAGCTACGATAGCACAGTAACAAATCTCTGTGGTTTAGGTTAAGACTCATTTTCTTAGATCATGAAGAGATTAAGTGCTCACTCCCTTCCTGATTAACTCTGGAGGCAAAGGAAATTCAGGCAGTAAGTTAAATGCCATACAGTATTTCTATAGGGCTATAGTTCTGCAGCCTTTAGTCCCCAGGTAGTTCGGGAGGGGATTTTTTGTTTATTTTCACTCTGTGTGTGTGTCTGGTTATTTTATTTTATTTTATTTTAGTTACAGATTTATATTGTGTATTTTTCAAATTCTTTCACATTTAGATAGCTTTTGCGGTGCTGTCCATTTCTGAGCCAACAGTTTCCTTTCATAAAAAAACCGTTCCCATTGCCTAATACATATAAGACTTTAATTGTGCCTACGCACCTTAGAATCTGACAGTTTGGAAGTGTGGACTTTGGTACCAGTCTCCTCTATGATTTTAATCCCACAAGCAAATCTCTCTCTGTACTTCACTTCACAAGCACTGCAATTCCATAAAGCTTAGTCCATTAGAAGCAGATATTCACAACCCAGCCTGACACAGGAACAGGCCAGGGCTTGGGCTAGATAGAAACACAACCTTGAGGGCAAATTCATTAAAGATCCCAGGCACAAAGAGAAAATAAGGCTTTAACTGAAGAGTAACAAGAGACTCACTAGCATCACTCTGAATCCACTGCTGAATCATACGAGGATTATTAATGATTATTTACTGAATATATATTACTCTTGCAAAGACAATGCTTGCTATACTTGACCCAGAACTATGTATTTAAAAAATTTCTCTCTTTTTCTCCCATGAGGGTGGTGAGAGTCAAACCAGCTGCTGGGGAGCACCTCACCCATCCAAAATCCCAAGGATCTATTAGGTGACATTCAGATCGTGTTTTTTTGTGCCGAGGTAGTTGTACTTGCTTCTGGACATTGATAATATCCAGGTTAATATTCCTTTCGGGTGCTAAAGGGACTTTCTTTTCTAATTCTTCCTCTTTCTGTACAGAAAGAGAGAAAAGCCTTCTTCCTTGTCCTAGTGGATTGAGGTCTGCAGGGCAAATCGGGCGCTCCGTGCGTCACTGCCGCACACCAAACCCCTTCGGGACGTTTTGGCCAAGCACTGAACTTCACTACGCAGTAGCGAGGGATCAGCTCTCAAAAATTCCCTTGTCAGCAATATCTTGATTAACAACTAGTTCTTATATAAAATATGTCAGCGATTAGTTAGGGAAGGCGAGGGACGTCACGCACAAATCGGCTGGAAGAATACATGTTGATGGAGGATCACACTGTTCATGCAACTCCTTCCCAAAAGCTGGTCATCATGGGTCTTAATTCTGATCCAGCCTCCTAATCCCTCCTGGATCGTTAATAACTAGTACTTACAAAATAAATATTGAGGTTGAAGGAAGATTTATGCTTGGACCAAGGATTTACTCTACTTGTCAAACTCTTAGGGTACCCTAACAGCAAGTTTTCTATCAGCACAGCTCTGCTAAGAGCTGAAAAGATCCTTCTTATATGTGTTCAGCAAAAAAACCCACAAACCAAACCAACAAACCTAAGCCAAAGTACAGGCCTTGAGTTTTTAAACACAACCTAATAAAAGGGCAAAATGAACTTTTTCCAGCGAAGAGAAAGAGGTGAAACAGAATTCTATGACCTTGAAATAGATATTATTTTTGTCGGTAATTAGTCCTTTACAAATATTTTTCAATAGGTAAGATTTTTTGAAGAATGCATTTTTAAGTTGCAGTTTCACCATCTCATTTCTCTTGACACACTCTGTCACCATTGGAAGTGTGGCCGTATGGGAAGAATAGAAATATGGAAAACTGCCTGCTTCACCAGAAAGAGGGATTTTTAAAAATATTTTTTTAAATCTGGAATGCATTCTAAGAATACTATTTTTACTTTTAATGTGGCTTTTTAAATGCCCATATTAGACCAGTCTGCTTGTGAAATTTTATAATGCCCATGGTCAAGATCCAATTGCTCATTGTGTTGCCTGTGCAGGGCAGAGCCACTTGTCTGTATTTATTTGTGGTGTCTGCAAAATCTTTACAAGTATTTTCCTATCTTTGCTGTTAGAAATAACCTACGTTCTTTCAAAGAAAAAGGGAATTTAGGGTAGCAACACGGTGCCTCTATAGATTTTTTTCTCCTTTTCACAATATTTCTATTAATTTCTTTGTACTCACGCAGACGTAATGAAAAAACCACCAGAGGTTTCAGTGAGCATAAGATGAAGGACGATTTCTACAGGACCTGGACTGCTGTAGAGCTCCTTAACTCATGATCATTAGCACTGGTTATGTATTGGCTCCAGTGAACTCCCCGACGACGCTCAGGCTGAACCCCACCACTACGCACCGAGAGGAACTAAAAACTGATAGTAACTAACAACGATCCCTGCGCTGGCAAACCCAGGGAGTGGGAGCAATCCCTCCTGCGGGGATGGGGACTGAAGCCGGGCTCCGTTCAGGCAGGGTTTGAGGGGATGCAGTGGGGGATGCAGTGGGAGATGCAGTGGGANNNNTGGGAGATGCGGTGGGAGATGCAGGAGCCGCTCGCCCGAGCCCCCCGACTCCGCGCCCGCCGCATCCTCGCTGCGGCACCGCCGGGCTCGCGCTTACCGGCGCAGGAGTGCAGCGGCTTGGGCCGGACCAGGAGCGACGGGCAGACGGAGTACAGCGAAAGTTTCTCGAAGTAGTCGCAGGTCTCCTTGGAGAGNGCGCTCTGGCCGCGCTGTCCCCGCCGGTTCCGCCGCGCTGCGCGCCGCCGGCTCCCCGCTATATAAAGCCGCCGATAAGCATCTCTCCCATCGCTCCGCGGCCTTTTTAGGAGGCTCGGGCTGTCAATCAGGGCGCCCGCTGCTCCCCGCCAGCACCATTGTTACCCTGCGCCGGGCTGGGAGGATCCGCCGCTCCTCTCCCCTCCCTGCTCGCTATTTTAAGATACTGGGGTGTGTGGCTGGCTTTTTTTTTTCTCTTGGTGAAAGGTTCCAGATTGCGGCCGGCTTCTTTTTCTTTTCCTCTTTTTTTTTTCCTTTTTTTTTTCTTTTGCTTTTCTCCTTTCTTCTCCCCTTCCTCCTCTTACTAGATTGTAATTATCTAGAAAAAATTAAAACGCGGGCTGTCGGAGGAGAGTGCCTCATCCCCGGCCCCGACAGCTTTCCCGACCAGCACCAGACCTATTCCCGAGCCGCGAAGCGCTGGAGAGTGGCAGAGGGGAAAAAGTCCTATTTCCCTATTTATAGGTGCCTGGCAGGAGCACTGTGCAGAAGATACTTTCTCCAGAGCGGCGTTACTCGGACCCCAGTCTGACATGATTCTCCGGCGGATCCCTGCTTAGTTGAGCCAGATTTTTGCAAAGCTGAGCTTTCAGCCCCTTGTGCTGAGGGGTGCTGAGGCTTCCCCACTGGAAGAAGTTTTCCTACCAGGCTGAGGTCTCAGTTTTATTTCTCATCTCCTTGGCCTCCGACAGGAATCACCAGGACACCCTACTCAGGGGAAGGTGTATCGGGAGGAATCCTCTGGATTAACTGGTTGCTGCAGGTATTCCACAACCCACAGCCAGCTCACAAATTTTAAATGGGTAAAGAGAGGCTCATTATGGAGATTTACCACCCCCACCACCCCCCCCAATATTATTTGCAGGTTTCACACAAGGATTTAAATCTGCAAAAAGTTATCAGCCAACCTTCAGTTCTCATGCTTTGGCAATCCAAATGGCAGCAAACTCTTATTTTAGTAACAGAAAACGCAGTCTGTTTTTGCAAAAGGCAACAACCATCTCAAACTTTCATCAACGATTTGAACAACTTTTATTTTTTCAACTGTATTTTTTAAAAGCCTTCGAAACACTATAAATTATCTTTAACCTCTTTTGTAAAAGCACTATTTCTTTTTTCAATTCAAAGTGTCATTTGACTTTAACTTCAGCAATACAGTTGCTCATTTATAGAGACTGAAAATCAGAATAAGACACTTGCATTGTCCACACACTGTCCAAACTGGAAGGCAGATGCACAGATATGTCAGACTTTCGATATATCCATTGAACTTTTTTTCTTAAAACCTCATTACATTTTTTTTTTAAAAAACACGGCACGGCAAATTATATTAAAACAAATGTAAAGCAAAGTGTTTTGCTCATTTTAAACCATTGGGACAACATTCTCATTTAAAATAAATAGGTTGGAAATGGTTTTATTTCTTTTTATTTTGAGAAACTAAAGTGATCTTACAATGAGGAATTTAACTAGAATGATAACAACTAAGGAGTTCAAGGACTTCTCTTCTCCACGACGATATAACTCTTTTTATGCTGCTTTAATTCCTAAACAAACTACGGATATTTAAGCAGATGAACTGACTTTGTTATGAATGTAGTTTTATGAGTACTCACCTCTTCATTTAGACACAAACCATTTCAGGAGCACATTTTCTTCACCTTTTCCAGACACTTTTTTTTTCTGTTATTTAGGAAACAAAATACTTACCAGCAACATTAACTTCAGCAATTAGTACTTGCTGATAATTATTGCAAAGAATATTTCGGAAGCAACAGCCTGAGCAAGCCACTGATTGAAGCCCCAAAGAAGCAGCAAACGGCATTTTACTGCTCTGGGTTTCCTCGGGGTCCAGGCAGGAGCTGCAGCCCCCCTACCCCACTTCAGATTTATCCTGCTTTTCCTGCCTTTGCAAAACCTGACACGACACAGCAGAGGAATGTTTCCTAAAGAGTATTCCAGGAGCTTGACTAGATCCAGCCCAGAAATCAAGAGGGGAAGCAAACCGTGGGCTCGCCGAGCTCGCGCACAAGTGACGGCGGGACAAGAGACTCTGCTTGTCTTTAAATGTTTCTTTCTCACATCCGAAGGACTGAATATCCAGAGGTGTGTGTCTGGCACCTCTGCCCATGCTCTAGAAATGTGATGCCCTCACCTGAGCCCAAGCAGATGAACTGGCAGGTGGGATTAGCCCACACTGACACATCTCTAGGAATTTATTTCTTTTTATTAATGTTTTTTTAAGAAGTAAGTGGCCAGAGCAATACGGTGGGGTATGTCGTACGAAACACACACTGGCTGTCAATCAAAAAGGGGGTGCTTTGGTCAGGAATAATCAGGGGTTTTGTTTCCAAAATTAATGAAGTGGCTGGAATAGCGAACATCTGCCAAGGGGACTCAAACCCTGAGCAGCTGTTGGAGCCCCAGGACTATTCCCATGTAGGACAGCCTTGCTGATAAGTTCTTCTCCCTGAGGTTTCTCTCATGGCTGAGAGCCGGGGCCGGACGGGAGGCTGGGAAGGGAAAGGCACATTTGGGAAGGTTTGGAGGGCAGGAGACTGGACACAGTCTGTGCATGCCAGGCCGGCACCTGCACGCCACAAAGGGCAGCCGGACGGCCAGGGACCAGGACTTCTGCCCTTTCCCAGGAAGGAATTAATCCAAGGGACACGATCCTGCGTTTCACTGACTAAAGCATTTTTTCAATCAGAATTGAGGAGGAAAATAGCACTGCTGGGAGCCTGTCAGTCAGTAACAAGTCATTTCTAAGGAAAAGCAGGGAGGTCAGCCCAGCACCAGAGCACTGGAAATAAATTGTCCAGGAGGGCAGTTGTGTTCAGTCAGGAGAGATACGGCAGCAGACTCTCTGACCAGGGGTTTCTGGAGACAACTAGTTTTAATTTGGAGTCAATTTGTGCTACCAGCCCCTTTGTGTGCAGTGCCAGAGCCCCACAGGTGCGGTGCACCTTGGGAAAATGATTAAGCACCTTCGAGTTGACTTGTTTAGCCCCAGCTAAAGCATTACCATAAGAGACAGTGATTAAGGCAAGAGGAATTAAGCTGCTGCTGTATTACTAAATTTCTGGTTTAGGTAGTGCCCAAGTAGCTGGCTCCACTTAGGGCAGAATCAGCTGGTTGTGATCACTTGCTGCTGTATTTGTACATTGCTGGGCACGCTGGGACTGTTTGCCTAAAGAGAAGAATTCTGTCTGTTGGGTTTTCAGCTCACCAGTTTCCACAAGAATTTAAAATGCAAACCCATTTTGACAGAATGGGCAGGACAAACTAAAGTGCCAAAGCCTGAAAGTGCATTGGCTCTCAGTCTGAATTCCTGTTTCCATATCGAAAGGGCAAAGATACCTTTCGCAAGCCCCTGACATTACCATGTTTAATCACTAGAAAAGTCCCTTTTCCAGTGAAATCCAGCCACCTTTGAAAACAGATCTGTACAGACATAATCAATCCTGCTAAACACCGACACTCTGATCTCAAGTGTACGCCTTTTTCAGCGTGATATTGGGCTTGATACTTGATCCAGTATAGAAAAGTCAAATGTGTGGCTAGAAAGAGGAAGGCACAATTTGGGCCAGTGCTTCGCTCCAGGGAATCCAGAGGCTTTGTCCTCTCAGCCTGAAAGGTCTTGGTGCATCAAAATCGCTTTGAGTAAATGATCTCAGCATCTGCCTCACACAAATAAAGTGAGTTTCTAGTATCTGCCCCACGCCAGAGAAAAGGGCATAGCCCAGGAAGATTTTTTTTTTTAAGCCAGGGAGGGTGTTAAACATCCCACACATGCACATAGAAGGCAAACCCACCTGCTGGGTGGCTAAGTGAGCCCTTAGTCCTGTATATTCCCCCAGCAGAAATGCTCATTGAGAGAAAGACACCTCTGAGCAGGGTCTCCTCTGCATCTCCTGGAAAACCCTGTAAAGGCAGAGGATGGAAAAGAAACTGAAGTGTTTGTTGACCCTGAACTTTACCTTGGCCCCTTTGGAGATGATAAGATGATACTTCTGGGCAGCCGAGGAAACAGAAATTGCAGAGCAGCAACTGCACAAGCTCACACACCCCATCGCCTTCAGGGGGGCTCTTTGCTCCCAGCTTATCTTTACAACCAAATTTCACTCCTGCCCTAAGTGACTATGGAATACGACTGCTCCAAGTCCAACAGTTTCACTGGAATTTTTTTTTCAGCCCCCAAAGCGAAGGAGCCTGTCTCAAATCCTCAATTACATTATTTCCCCTGTTACCTTTAAATCTGTCTGCAGCCTCTTTGAGTGTCACCAGACCTCACTCCGAGTCCAACTGATTCTCCTCCTACTCCCTATCCTGCCACTGTGATGCTGCAGCATTTGTGTGGTTCCAAACCATTCCTGGCTCCACGAGCAGGTTTTGTCCCTTAATGGACAGCCCTGGGCTTAGGGCAGCAACACTACAAAGGTGTCCTTGACGTGCTCAGAATAAACCAAAGCCTGAGTTACTTTCTTCAATAAAATTATATTGGAAGCTGAACTATCAATTGGGACACCTTTGTTTTATTTCCTGCTCTGCCTCAAGCCCTAAACCTAATTTCCCTTGCCTAGAGCCAACTTTGAATCATCTAGAAATAGAGTATAAGGGTATTCATCATGTGACTGGAGCCACTGGCCAGTCCCCAAATTAGTTAAGATGCTCTGATTTAAAGTAATAGTACAGCTAATAACCATTTTTATCAGTGCTGATGGCAGGCTCAGAACACACAAGCCATAAAGTTCATGACACAGTTGCAAAACCCCTTAAAAAGGAGACCTCGATATGGCCTCAGATCTACATGCAGAGAAACTGAGGCAAAGTTTCCCTCTATTAATGCTCGGGACAGAAGCCAGACCTCACTCACCATCATGTCCTCTCCAGGCAGAGCAGATTCTAAATCCCAGAATTTTCCTCTGTGACCTCATTTTTTCCCCCACAGCACACTGGGGGCTGGGAGACACTGTGTTAACTTTTTCCAGCTACCTCTTCGGAGGGCACACGGCACCTGAGCAGCTTCTCCTTCCCGAGGCTCTGTTGCTACCAAAACCCAACCAGGCTCGGGCACTGGAGGTGGAATATTTCCATGAACTCCCAGGGCATTGCTGTGCCACCACACAGGGCACCAAGGAACCAAACCAGAAGGAATAAATCACTATGAATCCTGAGACAGACCCACTGGCAGAACTGAAGGCATTTAGAGAGATATTTATGGGGTGGCTCTGATTTTCTGGGAGTTGCACAGACACCACGTACAGCAGAGGCTATGCCAAGGAACAGAGCTCATCCTTCAGCAAGTGGGATTTGTTTTTCCAGGCTATGGCTAAGAGGCTACGTTCTGGATGTATGAACTAGGGCTAAGGAGTTTGGGAGTGGCAACCAGGAACGCAAAGGAGCATTCTGTGCCACCTGAGGGTCCAGCTTGGGCAAGACAGAAGCACCTGGTCCCCTACTAGTCATCCCAAATATTCATGGGACAATAAACAGTGTTTTCCCCCTTTCTCCAGTGAATTCCACACTGCTGTGACAACCCACCCTTAAGGGGAAGGAAGCACCCAACCATCATCCTCCTCCTACCCACATTGCTATCCTCTCCAGGATGCCAGTGAAAACAGAGACAACTATTTTAATAAGGCCAAGGTAACAAAAATCTCATTTAACTCCCTCTCCTAGAGGGACTGGAGCCAATAGTGAGGGGAAGTATCTAATCTCATGAAAATGAGAATGTTTGGAATTGGAACATCTTTCAAAAAGCACCCCCAATTTTTGGCACGGAAGGCTTCCCAAATCTAACACTGCCTCACTCTTCAATCCATGCTCCAGCCTCATTTGGATGAGGACCCACATGTGAACGCTCACTGCTTCATCCAGCTTTGCCTAAGGCCAATTATTTTTTGCACAAGTCTTGCTAAATCTCTGCCAAGCTGGTAGCGTGCTAAAAAGGAAAAATCAAAATATTTGCAACTCCTTCTATAAAACAGCCAGGATGTTTTGGTGTTCTGTGACTGATGCTTTATTTATTATTCAGAGGATTATCTCTACTTTTTTTTATTACAAGACCATTTACCTGAAAGCAGCAAAGAAAAGATCCCCAACCAATAGACCAGAAGAATGTCTCCAGTCTCCATAGAGACACCAGGAAAACACCAGGATCATGTGAGTTGTACACAAGAAACCTATTCATACTGGAATGGGTGGTGTTCCAGGATGTTAAGTAATTTTGACAATCTGCCACTATCTCAGCCTGCAAGAAGCCCAAAGGGAGTTATTGATGCCATCAAGTTCTGATCTTTATTAATGGTTTCTAGACAGCCTTCATCATTCTGGGCTCTGCAGGACCCCAATCCAAACCTGCAGATGGATCTTTGCACAGTCATCCAAGAGAAAACCAGGACCACCATTCCCAGGGGCTGAGAGTCCTACAGGAACTGCTCAGGCTTCCCCTCCCGACAGGCTGCGGAGAGGCAGGAGCTGCCAGCAGAAGCCCAGTTAGCCCAGTATGCTGGAACAGCCCAGGACTTGCTCTTCACTTCCCAGGCGCTGTGCTGCTGCAATTCACTGCTGTAGATAAACTTGTACTTAATTAACGCAAGGACAAACAAGGAGGCACAGGGGCTCTGGAACTCAATAAATAACAGAGCATACCAAAATTAACTGCAGCATTCCTGCATCCACAGGTAAGGCCAGGACTTTCATTGCCTAATGCTAAGGGAAGAACAGAGATGCAGAGCCTGATCATGCCTATAAATAGATTAATTCCTTCTAAACAAGGAAAGAGCAAAACCTCAGCTACAGTGAGAAGTGCTTTCCAGAGGTCCTGGCCAAATCTACCCTCCTGAGGAGCAGGCAGAGGACTGGCTGTGTGTGTGGAAGAAAGCCAAGGCAGGCTTTGGGGCTTGAAACACTGAGGAGAGTCTCTCTCCTACTAAAAATGCCTAATTTGGCTCCCTATGATGCTCTGTGTCATTCCTTGACCTTCCACAAAGTCACAGAATCCTTACCTGTGAAACAGCTCAGGAATCAATTTCATCGCCAGAGCTGGAGAACTGAGCCATTCCCAGAAGGATTTGTTGCCTGGGTTGCAGCAGTTGGGTATTTCAACATCAACTGGAAGCCAGCACCCAGCTCCAGGGGTTTGGGAATGCGGCAGAGGACACTCTGCATTGACAGTGGGGCTGCCTGCAGAGCACTCAGCTTCTTCAGCCCCAGCTCAGTCAGAGCTGCTCAGAACACTGAAATCCCCAGAGCAACCCTGGACTGAAAGGTTTGACCCTGAAGAACCAGGGCTGCACCAAGGCTGCTCTGGAAGCAAATCTGTCACACTCTAGATTGCTTAACAGCACACAGGCGCCCACAGGAACCTGCACTCCATCAGGCTGTGCCGCTGCTCAGCTCCAGGCTCTGCCTCATTTCCCTTCCCTGCAACACAGACAGAATTTTGGGTAATCCCAGCTCCATGCAGAGATAGGCCCTGAGCCCAGCCTCAGGATCAGACAAACCAGCCAGCGAGGAACAGGGAGGAATCGGCTCTAATTCCATCGCCATTCCCTGTGGTTAGGACGTTCAAATACACGTCGCTGTTAAGACCCTGGTGCCAATAGTTAAGCCCCAGAGCTTTCACTGTGTTATCAGTGCAAGGGGGGAGTAGGACATCAAACAACTGGCGCATGTGTCCAGTGTGTCCCATCCCCTTATCTAAGGAGCACCCCCAGGTCCCTTAACTCAGTTGTCCCATTTTTCTGCTCCTAGTCTCAGCCTTATGCTTGACCCTGAGCTGTTTTTCTTTTCACCAGTACCTATTTCCTTGCCCGCTCTCCCCAGTCCTTTTCCAATGGCTTTCTGAAAGACTTTAATCCCTCCTGCCAGGGATCTTGCAGCTCCTGGCAGCCTCCGGGCTGTCTCAGCTGGTAACTGAGCAGTGTCTTTCACTCAGGGCTTAACCCAGACTGCACAGATCCTCATCCTGTCTGTTTGCAAGGCAGAATTGTTCTCCTTTGCCTTCCACCCATTTCAAAGGTTTCCCAGGGCAGATAAAGTTCCTCTTTCTTGCTGGAGGAAACAACAGCAGCAATTGCAGAGTATCTTTAACACAGAGAAGAAAGGTCTCTAGACTCAGCCTGAAAGCCTGTCCCTGCTCCCTGTCTGCCACCAATCTGCCATTAACATTTCTTCATATTCCAGAGATGCTCCTACTTTACTACACCAATATTTTACATTTAAATTCTTCATGGCTTAGCTCCATTTTATGCTCTCATTTTGGGGCAACACCTTCCTTCCCCAGTCAGGACTTCATGTTTTACTGTGAAAGTCTTCCTGCTATAAGGAGAAGAAAAAAAGAAATAAACAGAAGGAAAGCTCATCTTCCCCCGTTTATAAGATGTCCAAGTCCCTGCACTTCCACCTGCAAGCACTAACTAGGGGTCATTGTGCTAAGTGCCCTTTGCACTGTAAGAAGGGGACAGGACAGTCTAAGAGAGCTGGAATAGTTCTGGTTGCTGGTTATATTGTGTTAATAGCTCAATATTAATCTCAGCAATTGAAAACAAAGAGTTTTAACTGTTAAAATAGGCAAGGTTAATGTAAAATCAGCTTCTATAGGTTATAATTGCACAATGTTGGCCTAGAAGGATGCCATGAAGAAAAAAAAGGTCTGAGCTCTTATAGTAAGGGCATGTTATTATGGATCATTCTTTGTTATACAGAGCTCTTTTTTCTCAATTCTAAATTTCCCATGAATGTATTTTTTAGCACAGAAAGAAGAATGTTCTAAAGCTTAGTTTCTGAAGTCTTTCTAGCTCACACGAAATTTTATTTTCATCAGTTATGGAACCCTGATGGGGCAGGAAATCTCCTTATAAGCTACAGGGGTCGGGGAGCACTTGGAGACCCTCTAGTCTTAATTCTTCTCTGTGTCCTATTCTGTGCTTTGTGTATTAAAGAAAATTATGGTTTCCACAGTTGTAGCTCTAAGTCTAGAAGAATATTAATGCAGAAGCATTAAAGTAGGACTGTACATTAACACATGGAAGAAGAGTCAAGGCTTATGGAAAGTCTCCTATTAAGAGAGCAGAAAGAAATGATTCAGCTGCAGCTAGAGAATAAATCAAAATACCCAAGTTTTCATAGTAAACCATGTTTCTTTTCAACTTATTACTACTCCTTCATAGCCTGGTAGTGGTCAATAGTAATAAAATAATTGCAGTAAGATGTTTCTGCAGACCTGAGTGTGAAAACCCCCATTCTTCCAGAATATTAGGATTGTGAACAGGATCCAGTTTAACAGATGATTCCTGTTCCATTGCCTGCAATGGGATTTTACTGATAGAGGATAAAGATCTGTCTTGTGATCCAGATAAGGCAAAGCTAGAGAATAATTACCAGCTAATTAGGTCTCCATGGTCCAACTGTTTTCTTGGTTGAATAAGTAACTGGTTAACAATAAAGACCTGCATCCTTGAGAAAACTTGCTCCTTTCAACTTAGTGGGATTTTTAATTTATTTTTAAAATATCTATACTAAAGGCAGGACAATGACATCTTCATTCAGGCAAAGGATAGTGACTGGGGTTGTACTGGTAAGCCACAACTGATTGCTGGGAAGGCAAAGAGCAGGTTAAAGGGTTTTCTGTCCCTAATTGTTCTCAGCAGAACTGGTATGGCCACATTTCTCCAAGATGCTCCTGTGTGCAGGAGAACAAACAACTCCGCCATGTCCCAAAGGGCTCTCTGTGTCTGAGGCACCACTTCAGGCAGAGAGCCTTGGTTCCCCTCTTGCCCAGTTGTTGCCTTGCACACACAAGAACAGGAGATGTGCTGTCTGGCCCGTGGGCTGGGATAAATGGGGCTGGTTCTGTTTGGCTACACAGGGCTTGGCCAGCTGATATTGGGAGGTTCAGCTCTCCTGGGCAAAGGTTCACGTGGGCAGCTGCTGCTTTCTGTCCCCTCTGCAGGGATTTCTGAGGGTGACGTGCATCCAAGCAGGAACAGAGTGGGTAAAGGTGAGTGTTCCTGGGCTGGTGGTGGTTGTGAATGTCACCCCTTTGTGCGTCACAAACAAACACTGTCAGCTCTGCAATGAGCATGCAAATAGAAGAGGATGACAATCACAGACTCACAGAACGGTTTGGGTTGGAAGGGACCTTAAAGCTCATCTTGTTCCACCCCCTGCCATGGGCATGGAACCTTCCAGTGTTATCAAAACCCAGACTGATCAGGAGTTCTGGACTCTCTGTGACCTTTTCACATCACACTGCAAATGTGGAGAACAGCTTGCAGGTCAGAGTGACAGTAATCCATCTTCCCTAACAGACTGCAGTGGGGTCTCCAGAGCCTCGCTCCCCACTGGGTATGGAGTCACTGTATTAGTAGAGGAAGGTCAGCAGAGCTTCATTAGTTTATCAATACAGTTATCAAGTCCCTGTTCTGGGAGCCTGCTCCCACCAGGGAGGTGGGTGCTGACAGCCTGTCTGAGGCACTAACGACCCAGTCATTAACTGCTGAGTTTGAGAATCCTGTTTGTCCAGCTCAGGGCCGTGTGTGCAGTAGAACAGACAGCAGCATAGGAGCCCAGATGCTGGCTGGAGAGGCAAGAAAACAAATGTGCCTTTGGTGTGCTTCAGACGCCATCCAAGCCATGTTCAAACAGCCAGACGGGGCTGCTGTGTTCTCAGAACCAACTGACCCTCCTTTGCAAGTGCTGGGTCACAGACAGGAGGGTTATTCATGTTAAAAGACAGGCAACACAACTCTTCCATAAAAGTCCACCAGACAGACACTTTAACCCCTGTAATCCCTTCCTGTGGTGTATGTGACGCCACATAGATTTATTAATTAAACCCTGTTATCTGGTGGCCACTGTCAATTAAGTGTTTCCTTGTAACACGCATAACGAGGGCTCATTCATTAGCAAATGTTTCCATTACATTTAAGGCTGTGAGTCTCTGAGCACTTCTCTTCCCCAAAAAGAGGTACAGAATTAGCTGTGGTTTGAGATCGTGGGTGAAGGGAGGGGAGAGAGAAGTAAAAACCAGGAGGGACAGATAATGGATCTGTTGCTAAACTGAACAATTAGTAAATTATGATTGCTGTGCCCTGGGAAGGCACAGTGCTGTCTGCAAACAACTCTGTTTCAGGAGATGGATGCAATTCTTGCCACTTGCCAGCACTGTGACCCCGGGAAAGTTGCAACACACCTTTTTTGTTGCTGTTCTCTGCTTTGACAGCTCTCTGGAGAACTCCGTGTACAGCTGAAAAGGAACAACCTCTCATGCAGGGCCTGCATCTTGATCAATGCCTCTGGGATGGGCTCTCACGGAATAATATGACCCAATAATTCATTGCAAAATGTGCTGACACTCCGCTAAAAGTACCAGCTCCCTAAGTTGTGTTACTAGAAATAGTCACATCTCTGCCTGATAAACTGACTGCTGAGAAACTAAAGCACCAAAAGACTGAACAAAAAAAGCTTCTTTCAGGCAGTATCTGTAATAATAAAATCTTCATGATTTTAAATGAGTACTAAAAGTCCCTTCAGACCTGATATGATGCTTAGATCATTGGATTTTGGTAAAACAGATCTAATAGAATAATTAATCCACTTGGAATGTTAGACAGAGTTCTTTCCAGCAGCTGCCTCGGGAGAAAGAGGGAAAGGACTAACTGAATCCAAGGCTTTTAAGTGCATTCCTGTCAGTTGTGCTGGAGCAGCTGCCGGGAGATGGAGCTTCAGTTCCACCTTCCGGCAAAATTTGCAGTTGCAAGTCTTTTTTAAAAAGAGGATTTAAATTAAATATATATATATTCAATTAATCCAAGGCTTGGTTAGGGCTCATTCTGACTAAAGCTCAAAGCCAAGTATGTCAGACAAATCACAAAGTCTGCATGTCAAGGAAAAAAGTAATCAAAGCATATTTGGAGATAATGACAAATAGTCAAAGAAATTATACTCAGCCAGTAACTTGTTGGCTGACTTAGCCCTCAGAATGACATTAGTAGTGCTGCAGTGTTGTTAGGTCTTTGTACAGTGATCTCAAGGCTTTAAATTTATTACACTGGCAAAAGGAAGGAATACCTCTTGTAGAGATTCATTAGCTGCCAGAGAGCCTGGAAGAAGATGGGAGTGGAAATTTGGCTGTCAGGCTGAGAAGGTCCTGGGTGGTGTCCCTGTGCTGTTGGAGAGCTGCAGAAGGTTGCTGGATGCCAGCTCTGGGGAGTGGGGTCGGCAGCAAACCCTGAGAGAATCCCACAGCAAAGATTCAAGTCAGATGTTCCCCCCCTCCCAGGTCCTTTGCAGCCAGGCTGAGGGAGCACATGCAAAAGGCAACCTTATCGAATCAAAATCACTGGGAAAAAGAGACAATGCCATCTGGCTCCTCCGGAGAGAGCTGGAGACCATGCTGGCACTATCTCAGGCAGGCTGTGCACTCATCCTTCCCCACACATTCCTGGGACATTTCTAATCATAACTGTGAATGGCATCCCGCAGGGCCTTTCTGGGATCAGGTTCCCCTCTACAAGTGCCCAATCCTGTGTTTGGAGGCAGCAGAGCTCCCACTAACATCCACTGAAAGTCAGCCTGCCTCGCTGCCATCAAAGCTGCTATTTCATGGAGGGCCCATTCATAAAGTTTTTAATAGAACATAATTTAGACTTTCAGAGTATTATCGTATCTATTCAAAGCTGCAGTTTTTTAGGAAGCCAGCAAAAAATAGGCAAGGATAAAATGACATATTCCTTGTCCTGTCTTCTGGATTGCTCTAGAGTAACATGTGTATATAATCAATTATAGGGAGCAAAAAATAGCATTATTTTTAAGAAGCCCACTTTACTTTTCTGCCTTTTTAGTGTCGGCTGTGTTCACACAACTCAGCCTGGATTGAAGTGATAATGAGTAACTCAGCACATGGCCCTGTCTGCTCAGTTTATTATCGTGCATTCCTATCTGACTATCTAATCTAAGATGCTTTTAAAGGACCCATCATCAAAATATTTAAGTGCTGCCACAGGATCCAATTACTAATCTTCAGGAAGAAACACTGGCTTTGTTGCAGATTTGGAATAACCCCCCCTTAAATCTTTCTGAAGGTTGAAAAGCAAACGTGTATAAAACGTAAAACTGCCTTTCCCTGTGCATGTCTGGGAGCACTGGACGTAGGATGCAACACAAAACTATTGTTCTACCAGAAACTGAGGTGTTGTTTTACACTGCACGAGACCATGAGTCATTAAAACTGAGCTGTACCACGGCCAAGGAATGGTTTACATTGGCCTGTGTTCTTCATCACTCTCTTTATTGGTTGGCTTTTCTTTGAGCTTGTTTCCACAGCATTTGAGTGCCCTGCAAGTACCTGTGGATTCATTCTCCCAGCATCCACAGATCAGGCAATATTATCCTTTTTTTACGTGTGGGGAACTGGAGACAAAGATGAAGGATGAGATTTGTCTAGGGAAATAAGAGTGATTTTCACGGCAGCATTCCAAGTGTAACCAGATGTCTTGTGTCATAGTCCTTCCCTGTAGGATCTCTGCTCATCTAAATAGAGCATTTTCCCTTGTCTCCTGACAAGCCAAGGACAGGTTCACCAGCTGGACCAAATAAAATCACAGCCAAAGTCTGCATCCTTCTGCTCAAAGAAGTTATGGAAACACTTAAGGTGCAATAGGCTCACAGTTACAGTGTTGGATACAGACCTACCATAGAAAATTGGGGAACAGAAGACTAGGGAATGAGCCTGGGATGAGTATTTTATACTTGTTATAGAAACCATCCTGCCTAAATCTAGGTCATTCCTTCCTTCTGTTCCCAAGTCACTACCAGCCTTATCCTCAGTTCCTGCCCATCAGGAATATCAGGACTATCCTGCATATCCATGTTTCTGGATAGTTCTTCATCACAGACAGGAACAGCCTCACGAATCACATTCATGTGTCCCAGGAAGAGGGGAAGACATGAATGGCCTGCACTCCAGTTCAGTCCACACAGGGTTCCTCAGCTCTATTTGATTTCCATCAGTCAAAGCACGATTTTCATAAAAGCACTGGAAAACACTGGGTGGGCACAGCCTGATTTTGGGTTTGGGAGGACAGGTCAGTTTGTAGCAGTACATTTGAGCTGAAAAGGAAACCATTAGAGCCAATTCCATTATAACTGACCCAGCACTGTGGTGTTACTGGTGTAACTGTGTTTCTAAACAAACATCCACAGACAAGGCTCCCCAGGCTCATGGAACAACCACGAGCCACTTCTGCCATGGACAGAAGCATAAACCACGTGATCTGAACTCCAGCCCAGCCTTCTCATCCCATTTTTCCAGTCACCCTCCTACCAATGGCAGCACATTCACAGAGTCAAGGCACGTACCATAAAGTTACCCACTGGCTCAATGCAGATGTCCTTGGACTGCTCTGGTTGGTGATTCTGGGGGTGAAACAGCATCTTTAGAAAACCATCCACAAAGCCTTCATGTGATGGCATCTGTAACAGGGAATTCACATGTCTGCTGATATGTGCCACTGCAACATCAAAGTTTTTTATCTAATTTGAATGCATACAGCTCTAGCATCTAAGTGCTGATTTAATAAGATTGTTTGGCGTTTTATTTGTAATGTGCCAACTTCTACTTATTATTTTGCCTTGTAGTGCATTTAGTTGTTTCTTTCAAAAAGCGCTTTTACTAGGCTGGCACCCAGTTGGGATGAACATCCTTTGTGCGGGATGTTGAATCCCTACGCAATAAGAATGGTCCCTTTCACAACCATTTTGCACTCTTAATGTTATTCCTTTTTTCTGGGGCACTCTCACAGAGAATGAAGCCCCTTTGCTCCCCTGTCACCTCCTGGGCAGAGGTCAGAGGGAATACTGTTACCCTGCACACACCTTGGGAAAGCTGCCTGCCTGCTTCATACTGGGTGGTTTGCATGGTGCAGTGAAGGGGCTGGAATGAGCACCAGTCACACTCCTCTTCCTCCCTATATTCTCCCATAATTATATCATTCATTATATTTGTTACTTTAAAGTCACTAAAATATAAACCAGTCTCAGCCTAGAAGTGCTCATGCGGGGAAGGACAAAAGAAGAATTTTAATGACACTGGGACTGAGCGCATAAACTATCATTAAAAAAGTAATCAACCATGCAAAGCTTAGGAAATCACTTAAACCTAGCACTAGGAGGGAGATGGGGAGGTGGTGTTGTCCTAAAAGTGGGGAAACAGAGAAGTGCCTGCAGCCAGTACCAGAGTGGCCTTCAGCTCCTGAGTTTGGGGCTCCCAGAGCTGAGCCCCTCTGACTTCTGAGTCCTTCCCCGCTCAGAGCTCGTTCAGAATGCCAAGCCCACGATCTCCCGTTAAAGACTCTCCCGCTCCGTGAGCCTCAGCCCCTGTCCCGCCTCTGCTCTCCTGCCACGCCAAGGTCCGACCTCAGCTCCGCAGTCAGCAGAGTTAGCAGCAGGAGGGAGGGCGAGCTGGGATGGAGCTGGATGCCGAGTGCCAGAAAGACAGGGAACAGCAGGGGGAGGTATCAGGCCAGGAAAACCAAGGACATGCAGCTAACCAGGAGAAATTCCTGCCTTGTGCTGCTGGACGAGAGAATCACTAAGGTCGCTTTGGGTCTGCATGTCTCCACCGTGGGACACAGTGGGCCCTAAAGGTAATCGTGCATAAGGTAAAGGGTTTACAGCTGACAGGCAGAGACAACCCTTTGTGCCCTGCTCAACTGCACATCTGTGCACATCTGTGAGCTCTTAGAAGGACAGAGGCACTGGAGGGACAGGGAAATGTTTTGCCCTGTGGGTGTATTTCTAAGCGTTGCTGACCTCTCATGTCGAGAGGAGAAAGGCAGGGGTGCCGTGTGCGCCCTGCAGTGCTTGCGCTGCCCTCGCCCGACCGGCGTCCCCACCGGAGACGTCCCCGGCGCAGTCCGGGCTGCAAGCGGCTTTGACGAACACCAGCAGGTTTAGCAGGGCCTGCAACTCAGGTAGGAGACGTGCCAGCGGAGGAATAAAAAGAGGGGTCTCCAATGTGGGTTCCAGAGAGTTCATGCCACAGAAGGGCCCAGGGATTGAAGTCGAGGGAAAGGGCTGGACTAGGGCTTTTATACAACAGGGGGGGGAAGGGGCGGAGGGAAGGGGATCAACCAATAGGGAAGGAGTCGAGGGGAGGGGTTAAGGACAATACATCCAATAGGAAGGGTCTGGGGAGGGGTACACGGGAACCAGCCAATGGAGTGTCAAACCCCAAGGAACTTTCCAGAAACATGAATACTCAGCAAGGAAAATGCATAAACATGAACTATTGGGGGGAGTTTAACTGAACTGACAACCTAGGGACCTGTAACCAGGGAAACAGGGGAGTGGGGATTAGACTGCCGTGCTTTCTTTCCACCAGTCTTGATTGTCTAGGGTGGCTTGTGCCACTCACACCGCAACACCTCGGGACGAGGATGTGCTCTCACCCTGCCAAGACATGGGTGCTCTCAACAACCAGAGGTTCCAAAGAACACATCTGGAATCACTTTCAGCAGCATCTGGAAGCTGTCATGAGCTGCAATGAGACACAGTTGTTTAGTTATTCTGGGTCCATATCCTTTGCCACTGTGAAGTTGTCAGCGGCCATTCAACCTCCTCGGCACAGATCCCAGCACACCAGCCCTGGGTGCTCTTGTCACGTGGAACACTTGTGATGGCACAGGAGCTTCAGCTTCACCTTCAGCCCCGCCCTGATGGTGTCCAGCACAAGGAAACAACCATGGCAAGTTCACTGTTACAGCAAGAGGAATGAAATGAAAAGGAAAAACTCTTACGTACTGAAAGAGCCTAGAACAACACTCTTAACAGAATCACAGAATATGAGCTGGAGAGGGCCCACAAGGATAATCAAATCCAACTCTTAGCCCTGCACAGGACATCCCTAAGAATCTGAGAGAATCTGTGAGAGGAGAGAAAGGCTCAGTCATAATTTATCTCACCACCAGACACAAATGAAGATTTCATTCCCAGCATCAATCCATTCTTTCGTGAGCAATCCATCAAGGAATCAGTTTCCAGGGCTAACATTCCCTTGTGAGATATGCTGGAAGAGGAAAGGAGTATAAAAGTACCCAGCACAGACTTCTATTTCATCATTATACTCTCAGTATCTCATGCTCTCTTCCCAATACAGAACAGATGGATTTTTCATGGAAGATGCTCCTTTTTGTTTCCCTATCTCTTTACCAACATCTTTGCTGCTGGCAGCGAAGGAGTTAAGCAGACTGTACTGTGCATTTTACTCACAGCACAAAGGGAGAGGGCTAAGGAGTCTTGCTGATTATCCCAGTGCTGAACTTTAAAAGCTTTTAAAGCTGAACTTCCTCTGGAATCGTTTGCATCTTCCCTTTCCGCCTCCAGCAATGCCTCTGAGGTCAATGTCTTGACCCTGGGTGGATGGGATTAAAGCAGGAGGGAGGCTGATGCCTACCCTCAGCTGACTGTTTCAGAGTGGGATGGTGCTCCCTGTGCTAACAGGAAGAGGAGAAACGTGAGAAAAAAAACGAATAAAAATAATAGAAACCAAACAAGAATGTTGAGAAGTTCTGGGGGAAAGAGGAAACATGAAAGTACGTGGGATACAAAGGGACAGAGCGCACTCACACAGCAGTGGCTACGGGGCCGTGGACGAGACGTATGGAAAATGCAAAGGAATGACAGAGAAATCACTAAACCAGGACCACATTCCGAAGGATACATCTAAGAGTTCAGCTCATGCTGCAATAAACAGCCAGATGGCTGCGTATCCCAGAGAGATGCTGCTGGGAAAGGAAATGGAGAGGGAAAGAGGGGGCGAGCAGGGTCACCTACACATGACTCTTCCATTCCCAGTGAAAGAGGAAAAGGAAATGTAGATTAAGAGGGGTCTTCATGGCCCCAGGACTGGCTGAGCCAGCACAGGAGGCAGAAGAAGCCAAAGAATGTCTTTGAACCTCTTGTGCTCACATATTTTTCTTGCCCTCTTCCTTCTCATTCTCCCCCACCATTCCAGCTCCCTCTTCGCTGCACACCAGCCATTCCTCCATTCCTCACAGTCCCTCTGCAATTTCTCAGAGGCCCAGAGCAAGGACTGGTTTCTGGCACCCTGAGCTGTGTGTCAGGGGCTCATGTCCTGCCTTCTTCTGGAGCTCTTGGGCAGAGTCTGTCTCAGGTCACCCAGGGGAAGCAGCAAGACAAGGCTTTATTCTTAAAGAAAGTGCTCTCTGCCATCCCCAGAGATCCACAGGATCTCCCAGACTCATCTTCACCATGAAAACAGGAAAAAACAGCTCCTCTACTAATATAGCAATGCAAGCTGGAGTTCCCACACCAGGACAGTTAAGGAAAATAATGTGAATTTCAGATTGCATCAATTAGTTCAAAAGCAAGACATCTTCTTGTAGTTGTCTCAGAGCTCACTGTGTGATCTTGCATAAATCATCCACTCGGCCTGTGCCTCAGTTTCCTCAGCTCTGAAACAGGGAATAATGCTGACCTTGCTTTGTACAGGACCCTAGGATTTTGTATTGAAAATAGGAAGACAGTTTAAAGAAGCATTATGGGATGAATAAGGTGCTATTAGTGACTTCTCTAAACAAGATTTTAAAAGCTTTGGTCCTTCAAGCAGTTGCGAAGGTAAAAAACATCAGTGAATTTCAAAGAAGGGGTTTGTTGTTGTTTGGGTTTTTACTAGGCTCCTTTTCTGGCTTGAGCTATAGAGTTCCACGGTGAACATGGATTATTTTATCCTATTCAGCTAGGATGCATCAAAGACAGGCTCACACTGAAGGCAGAGAGATGAGTGTTCTTGACGCATCATTTAGTGGTTCGTAGACAGCCCTGACCCACAGCATGAAGGGCAGCAGCAGGAAAGGCAAAACCTGGTGCCTCAGTCAACTGGCAAAACAAAAGCAAATAAAACAGAAAAACCCCACAATATTGTTCTGTTCTGCTTTGATAAAGCTCCTTTTCATTGCATAGTACTGCATTACCTGTACTCAATTGTACCTGTACAATTGTACAATTGAGTCTTCAATTAAAATTAAATTACTCTGGGAAATGAGGGAGCTGAGCTACACAGAAAGAGCCTTTCTAAAAGGCAGAAAAAGTTTGGACATTAAATCAACATTAACCAGGTTCTTTTACTTCTCTCTGCAGCTGGAAAGAGTTTCACGTGGAAAACATCCAGAAAGCTGAGTGTCCCACGTACAAGCAGAGACTCCAAGCACTCCTGGGAAGCCAGTTCAGGATGTGCAGCCTTAGATCTCCTCTCTGCTCCACCACGGAGCTGCCAGGCTGCCCCGAGCCCAGGCCAAGGGGGCTGGAGCAGCTCACGGAATGGAAAATAGTAGGAGCAGTATGGTATTATCACTGGGAAGGCCAGTAGGATTCCTGGAGAAAACAGTACCAGAAGCCATTCCTGCAGTACCTATTCCCATCCCAGCTGAAAAGGGCTGGCAGTTTGTTCTGCCCAGGAACACAAAACTGTGAGAGATGTGACCTGTGAGCAAAGGCTCTCGAGTGGAGGGAGACACAAAAACCAGGCTGCAGGCTGCACTCCCCCACCAGTCTGGAAGATTAATACATCAGGCTGATTTATCCAAGCTTTAAAAAAAGGAATGTATTCAGAAAAGGGAAAACTAGACTGGTTTTGCTTTTTTCCTCTTTCTTCTGTATGCCGCCTACTTCAGGTTGAATAAAGAATTATTTCTTCTAAGCTTTTAATTTTAGCATCACTGTTTGTAAATTATTTTCCCTTTTACATGTCTGCCTTTAGAAGGAGATGAAAGTCTGCTGTGAGGAAGATGCTGGTAGTACTTCTGTTCCTGGGTGCCTGACTGACATGGTGCAGCACTTTGAGAAGTCAGCATTTTTAGGGCTGTTTGCTTTCATCTGGTTTAGAAGCTGCTGACTAAGCAGGGGAGTAAAGAGACTGGGGTGGAGGGACTGGCTCAAGCAGGAGGGAGACAACAGACTGCCACAACACCTCGCTGAAGGATCCCTTTTACACTGAGACTGCTAATAATAATGCTGCAGATGCTTTTCTCATCGCTTCCACCCCATGAGCAAGAGTTGAATATTAAAAGAATGGTTTCACAGATAAAATAGTAAACTAGTATCCTGCAAATGTTATAGATCATCTTTAGTAAGTCCCTGTGTGGTAGCTCATCTGTAGAAACTCAATTTGCTTTTCTTCCTTGTCTTTTGAGGCTGTGTTTCTTCGATGACTCACGTGACCCACCCAGCATCTCCCCACGGGGATTTCTGTGTTTCTGAACACCCCCACAGTGGGAAAATCAGTGGCTGAATGCTGGGACACAAGCCTTGGCCACCACTCTCATTTCCCCTCAGATCACTCCTGGCACCTCGAGGAGCAGGAGCCTGTTTCACTGTGTGGCTCAGGTTCCAGAGCCCTGGGGCAGCAGAAATGAAACATACTGTCCAGAAAGATTTAATAAAATAGTCTTTCAGCCACAAAGATGGCACCAAGCCATTCCCCCTTGTCTCTGCCGAGCAGCATTCCTTGGCTGACAGGCAATCAGAGTCCAGAAGAGCCAGAATACAGGAAAGAGAACAATTCTCCAGAGTCAAAACAATTGCAGCATGGAAAGCATTTGCATTTCTGGGCTGTTGCAGCAACTGAGACAAATGCACATCTCTACCTACCACAGCATTTGCAATATCTCATACTACAGAACAGCCCAAGGCAAACAGGAATTCAATGGAATTTGCCCTAACTTCCTCCCCACTCCTGCCTTTGAAGCCAGAAATCTGTACCTGCACCATCAGAACAGATAAAGATTTAACTGCATCTTTGGTGGAGTTTTCCTTGACTCACTTAATGACGTGTAGGGTATTTTTTTAATCATCATCTGCGTTGCAGGAGTATCTCAGATCCCAGTCATAGCCCAGCAGAACCAGTTGTTGTACAGAAAAACAGCAACAGGCTTCACCCCAGGACATTCCTCTGAGCAGACTTGCTGAATCCTCCTTGTGTCCCATACACATACACAGCTAGTTCCTACAAGTGGAAAGGGATTTACACTCACAGACATCTTCACTCTCTGGAAGTAAAGCCAGTTCATACAAATAAATAATAAAATAATAAAATAATAAAATAAAACCAAAATAATAAAGCCAGTTCATACAAAATTAAGCTCCCTGAAACCATCAGAAAACAAACCCAGATATTTGCTCATTGAGAATAGGAAGAGCTCTAGGTCCATTAAAACTGGTGAAAACTTCCTAGAGGATAATGCCAGTTAATTGGGGGGAATCTTTTAGACAATCTTCCACACATCTTAAAAATTGTCTTACTTGGATGACACAATTCAGGTCTAAACTGGACACTGCACAGCACAGTGACTAAAAAACCAAAAAACCTAACAAAACCCCCCAAATAAACCCCCCAAAGCTGTGCTTTCATCTAGGGCTCTCAGAGACATGTGATTTTTTTGTTGTTGTAGTTGCTGCTGTTTTTCCTTCCAGGAGATTTTATCCAAGCACAACTGAAGACCACATACACTTTTCTGGGTTTCTGGGTATTCTGCAGAAGCTCTGATCAGGCAGTTCTGCACCCAGGACCCCTGAACACATCCATTGGGTATGTAAAGCTCATCCCTGCGGCACCTGCAGAGCAAGACTAGGGCTTGCAGGAACTCAGAGGCATTGAGCATGCAGCTCACAGCCCATGCATGCAGAGTGGCTCACGGTGCTCAGAACGTGCTGCCCAGAATACCTGAGCAGACACATGGCAGTTCTGCACCTCTCTGGCAAGACAAACACTGTCCTCGTGCCAGGGACTTGGGGGAAGACTGTAAATGCACAAACCAAGCACCTAAGGTGTGCAGCAGCTGGAGACACTCTATTGTAGGGCTCCAGCTCTATCTAGAGGTTGGTTTAGACAGCTCAAGAATTTAGAAATAGGCTGCAGGGGTCCATTCCACCCTCTGGCAACTCCTTTGGTTCTCTCCTACCTAGATGCACGTTTGAGCAGCCCCTCCAGTACAATTCAACAGGAGCTGTGGGCACTGACCCCCCACAGAACACATCCTTGCCAGCCCCACTGCCCGGAGTCCCCAGCTCAGGGGGCACCTGTATTCACACCTTGCCCAATCCTCCCCTCTGTGATGGGTCAGCACCCTGAAGAGCTGCTACTTATCCATGTCAGTGATAATTTCCTAGAGACAGACTTTAATTTTAGTGATGTCAGTCGTTTTTGCTTGGCACGGGATGCACAGAGCTCGTTCTGTGTTTTCCTCCTTCCTCTCTGAGGCACTGCAGAACCTTCACACAAACGCCCCCGGTCAGTGGGCTTATTTCTGGGATGGAGACAAGTTCTGAACTTCCAGGTATGGAAACAAACCTTAAAAGGCACTTTGTGCTCCTTCATGGGAAGCAATGTGAGGACAAAAGTCTGTTTCTTCCTCCTCTCTCATCAGTAAATAAGTTTATTCCCCAGTATAAGAAAGAATGAGTGTGGCAAGAAGGAGCAAAGGGAAGAGAGATCTCTCTGAAATGAGTAAAGGAATTCCAGTAATTGAACAGCTCATATTTTGACACACTGAGTTATTAAATTTTGAGAATCGATGAAATATCTCTCTAGACATAGCACTGCAGCCTGAGTGCCAGGATAAATAGCAGAGCTTAGGCAGCCTGATTTTCCACACAGATACACTGTCCATGGGCTCAGGCAAGCCTACAGTTGCTGCTGGTGGAGAAAATCTTTAGGAAAAAGCCTCAAAAGGAGAAGGTGGCTCTGAAGGCAATGGATGCTGTCCAATAACCTTGGCTAAATCATTAAACTAGAGCCTGCACCTCAATATTCCTGCAAACTCTTCCATTTCCTACTGATTTTACTGCAAGCTCAGGAACCTCCTCCCACATCATCCCCTCCTCCAGTTTCTGCAACCTGCTGCATTGCCAGGTCTTTCCTGTTCCAACGGGAGCTGATGGGAACCACTCCCACAAGCCAAATTTGGCACAGTGCATCACTACCTAAGTATATACTTGGCTTTTCACTTGCAACCTGAAATGCGCCGTGGATCCGACTAGACTGCAAATTTAATATTTTGCAATGAAACTAAATTATTTTTATCCTCCAAATAGCTGGGAGCATTGCTGTTAATAACTAATAATCATCCCTTGACATACATAGCATCTCTCATTCAAAGGTCTCAAAGCACTTAATAAGCAACAATTAATTAACCCTGTAACATCTCACTGCTGTAATTAAATCATCTATATAAGGAATAATTGCACCACTGGTGATTCCAGTTCCAGTAATTTCATCAAAATGCAGCAGATATGTCACAGCTGTTGTAGTGCAATGCAACAAATGGTGGCAGCCTGAGAAAGAGCCCAAAAAGTTCTGTATGAGGCCCTGGAGAGGGATTAAGGAAAGGAGAATGTATATAGGTAACTCATAATATTACAGGGCAACGTGGTTTAATACTTCTCTTTTATAGATTCATTAATCACCAGCATAATTCTGTTCATCATGTTCACATTAGGTTAAAAGTACGCTGCAGAATCCTCACAGGAGCCTTGATCTCCATTCCCCACAGAAACAGTCAAGTCAAGGCTTCCATCCTCCGAAACAAAGTTTATGGATAAGTTGGACAAGACTGCCTGAAGAAGGCAAATGAGTTTGTGTGTCCAGCTGATGCTTAAAACACTTTTGAGACTTTCAGGCTAAAAATGGAAGAGCAATAAGTGCTAATATCTCAAACTCCAGGGCATTACATTTGCATTCAGGGAACAACAGCCATTGTCTCACAGCCCCTTAATGTCGAAATGTTTATGGCAAACTCTCAAAAGGCCAGTTTGGGAATAATTTATGTTTCATTATCAGTTTGGATGAAGCTGTCTCCCATCTCTTCTTTTTCTAGTGCTGCATTAGCTTCTTTCCTACCCTTTTGTACCTCCCTTTCATTAATAGCTGTCCTATCTTCACGTACAATTATGATATTTTAGTCCAAGACAAAGGAAAATGGAATTTGTTCCTTTAGAGAGCTTTCCTCTGCACACAGTGCTTTAAGGCATCTGCCTAGATTTATGTAATCTGACAGTTTAAAGGTGGAACAATACTACTACTAATAATGGCAAGACTTGCCCTTTTATTCCAACAGCTCTCAAAGCAGTGCAGTGCTCTTCATCATTAATTAAGCCTTACAGCATTGCCAGTGTTTTTGTAAATGGGAAATCTTAAGCACACAGTGTTTAAAAGGACTTACGGGTTTCACACGAGTTAGTAACACATTTAGGAGCAGAGTCCAAATATCCAGACAATTGTGGCAAGGCCTAATTTCTCCTTTTTCCTCTCCACTATGTAATTAAAGTGTGTTTCTAGTGTGCTGATGTATAAGAAGCAGCTGTACTTCATGCCCTGCTGCTCTCCTTTTCCTTCCAAGCCCACAGACCATCAGACTGGATCTATCCCCAACACTGCACTCCAAAGCAGTGCTTGAAATACTAAACCTTGCAGTGTCATACTCGAGGTTTCACAGGGTGCTGGGCCACAGACTGCTGAGATTGAGTTGCCTGCTATTGTCAGGCAAAAATCACACAGCAATAAGGGACTAAAATCTTACCAGGTGTAATTTACCAGCATTTTACTGACGGCAGAAACTCCAGACCAACTTAAACCAGTCAAAGCTGTGATAGCAAGACTCGAAGGAAGCCTTTAGCATGCATAAAACCATCAAAATCTGGAGTTTCATCATGATAAAAAGAGAAATATCTTGCTTCAACGTTTGTGCCAAACTTTGGAAGAGACCCAAAACAAGGCTGGGGTGAGATTTTCCCCACACACTCACTTTATTGCCTAAACAAAGGAGAATCAGGTTATTTCCATCAAAGCTCCATCTTGTGCTGTTCAAAGAGCAGAGTTCTGGCAGTGCTTGGACCTGAAAGGCAACACTGCCAGAGTGACAATGTGGCAGGCAGTCAGCAACAAAAGTGTTAACCAAAGTCTGGGCTTGTACTGCCCCAAATCGCTGCAAAAGCTGCAGGAAAGAATCGACTTCTCAGCTCAGAAGGCTGAGGATGCCCCAGATGTAACTTCAGCTCTGGAGGTGACCACCCCTTGAAACTTTCAGCTTGTTTCATACTCCAGTTCCTCCTGCACAGGAAACTAATGAGTGGCATAAAAAGTGCTGTTAATTAAAAGCTTCTAAGATGCCAAACTTCTCCATGCTTGGGCTCAAGTCAGCAGTTCTGCAGGGCTTGGTTCAGGCTGCACACCAGCCCACAGCCCCTGGCAGCAGCAGTCAGATATTTGGGAAGACATTCAGCCAGTATTTAACCCACTGCTTAGAGAAGTCCACATCTTATTTAAATTTCTCAGACAGCTTGCTCCTGCTAAGATACATTTGACATGACAGAGCTCTGTCAAACAGCTCAGAGGTTGTGGTTTCTGTCTAGAGGACCCAAGCCAGTGTTAAAAACATGCAGGGAGCACTCCAGCTTGGTGAAATCAAAGAAAATGTAGTTATTCTACCTCAACAAAAGTAGTGCTGTGCAGAAACAGGCCCCAAATTCTCAGGTCCAAACAGAATTCCTACCACACAGGGCCTGTCTTACAAAGGGCTGTGTGTCTCTTGCAAATTAAGAGGCACTGCCTATGTTTGCCATTAAGGCCTGTTTGGTACATTGAAAAAACAACAACAAAGAAAAACATGCTGGAGGAGCAGAATGTTGTGTTTTACAGAGCTAAATTGTTCAGTATTCATTTCTGCCTTGATACAAATGAGGCAAGCAAATCTCATCCAAATGGAAATCCATTTCCTTGCCGTTATGGTACATGGGACAGAGCAGCTCATCAAAACTAGGAAAAGAAAGGGAGAAAAAGAGACCAAGTCACAGCATGTTGGTCACATCTCCCAGGCTCCTAGTTGCCAAAAAATTAAGCAACAGAATCTGCTTGTTATTTCCAAGTTCCTAATGTCCTCAGATGAAATAACTTCATCCTTACAAATTGCCTTTTATACGAAACCTTCGAGACGAGAATCTCCTTATTTCATGTAAAGCACCTGCTGCTGCAGCAGTGACTGAGAGCTGTCAGCAAGCACTGCCACTGCCCCGGCTGCATCCTTCACCTACACGCCTAACTGGGAATTACAGCTTCGAAAATGAAAAGTCTGAAAGAACTCAAGCAAGGAAGGCGGGTAACTGTTCTGCAGTGTTTGTTCTCATGACAATTAAAAAAGGTTTCTTCAGGCCTCTAAGGCTGGCTGTAGAGAAGACGAGATATTAAACACATAGCGTGGGACATCCTCCTCTCATTTTGCTCCAAATCTGTGCACAGGATGGAGAACTTGCTTTGCAAGGAACACTCTTGTTTAAATGGCTTGATAAATTGGATTCCTTTGATGCTGTTTGCTCTTGCCTTCCCTAATCTCTCCTAATCATAATGATTTTTTTTTTGTCTGCAATGCATCTGACCTACTTCCACATTCCCCCCATCCTGCTGTTTTCTATCTATATTCTCTGTGAAGTATCTGTATTTTTCTGCCTTTTCCATTAAATTTATTCCAAAAAAATTAGGATCCTCCGGCAAATGAGGAGAGGTTTTGATTCTCACCAGCCAGTGAATGCTGGAAACCACATGCTCAGATTTTCCCCCTTTAACCAGTCCAGGCATCAACCTTTATCAGTCCCAAGATACCGTGAGTCTACATGGAATTTGTTGAACTATTTGAACCACGAGACTCTGACAGAGACCTACAAAATGCAAGCAATTTTTAATCACTCCAGCAAAAAATGAATTCAGCAATTAAAGAAGCAACTTTGACACAGGGACAGAAGGAAAATAACTGGCTTTAAACAGTGGCAGGTGCATCACTTCAGATAAATTATACACCATCCATCCCGAACGCTGCCTGAAGCAGAAGGATAGCCCAGGGATTAGGGTTTTAATAGAGAATTTAGAATTAGGGATTACAGTCCCTGCTCCACTCCAGCCGGCCGGCCTCTGCAGCTTTGGCCATTTACAAAACAGTGTTAACAATTTTCCTCCTCTCTCAGCAATATTAAGAGACCAGAAATGCCAAATATTTTCAGGCTGTTAAGGCTAAATACAACCTAAAGTAAATAATTTTTGGATGGGATCTTCTATAGTTTTGCACAGACCTAAAGAGGCCCTGACCTGAGCAGGGAAACACTTCAACTCATGTGTGAATTCTGGCATAATCCAGGAGAGAAGAGCAAAGCCTGTTTACATCCTCATCTCAGCAGTCAGATTAGTTTCTACTGGATCCCAGAATGGTTTGGGTTGGAAAGGATCTTAAAGGTCACCCAGTTCCACCCCCTGCCATGGGCAGGGGCACCTTCCAGTAGACCACTAGACCAGGTTGTTCCAAGCCCCGTGCAACCTGGCCTTGAGAGTTACCTCTCTTTGCGCGCGTGTGTGTTTGTGTTTGTGCTTGTTTGTGCTTTGGGGGTTTTTTGGGTTTTTTGTCTGAGACTGAGACAGTGATACAACATCTGCCATAAAGCCAAGGAAAGAGCAGCTGGTTGAATGCAAACCAGTTCCAGGACAGGTGGGTGCTGTTGAGGACCAAAGTGCCACAGTGCAACTGGAAACAGCATTTTAGCCCAAATATCAGTTGGTGAGGTTGTCCCTTTTTGACACAGAATGTAGCAATAAAATAGGAGAGGGACTCAGTCTGAAAAAAGCTGTGACAAAATAACACCAAAGACTTCGGGACAGTTATTATTTCTGTTCAGACCTTAATTATTTTCCATTTTTTGCCACCTCCACTCTTCCCTGGAGATCAGGAGAGGTAATAGAAAAGCAGCTTTTACATCAAGAAAGTAATTTCTTTCCTTCTTTCCGGCAAACTCCACTAGGAAACCATTCGCAGAGGTCTCACCTCCAGATTCAAATTTGAGAGCCAGCCCTGCTGCAGACTCTGCACCCTTCTGTACCAGTGACGCCCCAGTCTTCACTCCATGTTTTGAGTGTCTTGTGACCAAATAAGCGAGTTTTCTGTCTGCCCTGGGAATGTGGCTATCTGGACATACCTGTCTTTTGGGATAGCCATCCAGCTGAGATCAGCAGGAGCCAGGCAGCTCCACTGGTGGTGTGGCTTGTGCTGTGACTACAAGGCAGTGAAGGATGATCAGGTAACTGGAAATATAATGTGTGTTATCACCAGGCAAAGTGTAGTCACTCAATCCTGCAACTAATACTGGAAGATTTGGGAAAAGCAGTACAGAATCCTTGACAAAACTTGGGAAAAAATTAATAATCAAGAGTCCTAATTCCCCTTGTGTGTGTCAATGTTTCCTAACTAATTGCTTCAGAAGCAGTGTTCGGTTTGCTGCAGCATGGGAGAGTGGGGAACCTGGGCCCGTGTTCAGGGAACAAAATGTTTAGAGCCAAGTGAGCAAAGACAAAAGGACAACGGGAATCAAAGGGGGTTGTATCTGATCCAAGAACACAAGGCAGTTGGAAAACAGCCTCTGAAGTAAATTGCAAGAAATGGCAGGTACCATTGTGGCCAGGGAGCTGAGAAACAAAGGTATTTCCTGAGCAATAAACCAAGTAGCATTACACAAAAGAAGAACTTAATTGAAAGGGACAACCATCTCCACTCCAGCTTCCACCACCTTTAACATTTTGTGACAAACCAACAAGACACCCTAACACTGCAGCATCCAAGGGGCTCTCACTTTACCACAGAATCTGGGAAGCTCTTTTCATGGATGCCAAGCCAGAGCACAGCGAGGATACGTGACCACATTCACACAGTTTGTCTCTGGCAACCGCCAGCTGAATCTGGACCTCCCACAGGTCAGGCTCTCACTGCTGGCCTCCCTTTTGACACATCACCCCCTCAACACACACACCCCTACAAAAAGGGGCGGGACACTGGGCTCAATTTATTTTTGTTGGTAGAAAGTCAGTGAATGAGCTCTCGCTGAGAAAGTGCAGCGTCATGCACATGTGACTGCTCAAAATTCAGGGGAATAGGGAAAGACATAATTTTCCCTCCTGTCCTCAATACCTTACATGGAATGAATTTGCAGGGTGTAAATGTCACCATATCACACACTCCACCATTCTGACTAACAGTGTTTGCCCTCTTGTCAGACACCTGACAGAGCCAGAAGAGCTTCTTCATCCAAGAGCCTTCTGCTCGCGCTGAGCATTCGATGCATTAATTACAGGTCTCATTCCCACTGGCTATCTTGCACTTATCAGAAGAACTGTGCAAAACTCCCCTATAAATGAGAGAAGAAAGTCTCCTAGATTAAGCAGGCTTAAAAAAAATTAAAAAGCAGCTCTTGAATGGAGTATATATGTCTAATAGCCAATTATGCTGCTAAGTCATGGAATCTGATGATTAAAATAAATTAGCTATCCCCAGAAGACACACAATCTAATAAGCGTTCATTGCAAATCTAGCTCCTAAATCTCCTGCCCACTGAGCTAATGGGGAATGATTCAGTCAGCTCCAGACATGTTTTTAATTTCACTCAGTGTTGTGTGAGGCTGCTACAGAGAGCCCAACTGGGGCGGACAGTCAGCACAAACTAGCCAGCCAGGAGGAGCTCCCTGGCCAATTTCTTCAGGGCTGGAAGATGAGGAAGAAAATAGCGCCATAATGAAGGCTTGGGGGCAACAATTGCCAGTAGGATTTCAGGCTTATTTTTTGGTTTGATATCACTGTGGAGAAGCACTTTGGTTTATGTTCAGGCGATTTATAGAACAGAGAGAGATTGTGAAGACTTTGCTGCTTGTTAGCAAATCTTCTCTCAGGGCAATCCTCATCCTTATCCCTGGTAGGTATTTTTATTTATTCATGCCACCGAATCACAGAATCCCAGAGTGGTTTGGGTTGGAAGGGACCTTAAAGCCCATCCCATTCCACCCTCTGCCATGGCAGGGACACCTTCCACTGTCCCAGGCTGCTCCAAGACCTGTCCAACCTGGCCTTGGACACTTCCAGGGATTGCCCTGGGCACCCTGTGCCAGGGCCTCAGCACCTTCATCGGGGAGAATTTCTTCCTAATTCCTTATCTAACCCTGCCTTCCTCCATCTTAAGGCCATTCCCCTGAGTTCTATCCCTATTATAACCTGCACCTGCCCTTTGGGAAGCAATACCTGGCGACCTTCCTTAATCTCTGAGCTGAGGACAAAGCTATTACCATATTACTTTCAAAAACTGATCAGCAGCTCCAGTGACAGAGACTAGGCAACACAACTCCGATCTACCAAATAAATTGGGACGTGCTTTCTGTTTTCTGACCTACATATTTAATCAACATGTATTTTCAAGGGGCTGGTAGCATGTGGCTCTGCTCCAAGGACAGCCGGAGAGTTTCCATATCAGAAATGAGCTCCAAAAAAGTGCCACAACTGATGATGCAGCATTTTTAAACAAAATTGCAGATACAAGGAGGTGGGTGAAACTCTTATTCACCTCCTAACAGAGGAGCCTGGGGGGTAAAAAAGACTTGCAAGTCCTGAACGGGCATGTAAAGGATATATTGGGGAACTGTCCTTGGAAGGGACATTTCTTATGCCTTTCTTCTTTGCTGCCCACAGGCCGAAGTGCCTGGCCCAGCTGTCATTCCGGGATGCTCAGAGGGAGAGCAATCACATAAAAGCACTGCAGACTTGACCTAAGGCCAGTTTCTCTCCAGCATAAATCCAATCAATCAGCCAAGGAACCTTTTAGCAAAATTCCCTGCTTATTTCTCATACTTCCTCTGTCCTACCCATTGCCCAAAGCCACACTCAAATTCTCCCTTCCTTCCAGTGTTTTTTCCCCCCAGGTTGTCCCTCCTGGCCCCAGAAGCTCTCTGGCTCTCTGTGATGTTTCCTCCCCTCACCTGGGATTCTTGACCAGTGCCCAGGAGACAGAGGAGCCTCTGTTGGCTGCACACAAGTCTGGAACACTCAGTCTGCTGGTTCCAGCTCAATTCCTGCAGAAGCCTTCTCCAGGGGAACTTTACTCACCCTGGCATGGCGATGCCCGGCAGGGACAGAAAGCTGGAACGTCTCACCTCTGCTGTTGCACTTGCCACATCTCTTGTGCTCCGTTCTTTTCACCTTCTCTACTAACTCACAATTTAGTCCAGGTTGTTCTCCCTCTCCCATTCCAGACTTTCAGGCTGGCTAGTACCAATATCCAGAAGTCTGACACACACCAGCAATAATCACCTTTGTTTCCCAGCACTGTAATCCTGGTATCTGCCAAGCTCTCCAGCTCAATATCAACCTGAAACTGCAGAGCTGTTAAATTCAGTGTTCATATTCTGGGCTTTCTATCTACTCTCTTCTAGCCCATTCATTCAGGTTAAACTTTGCAGCCTTAACCTTTTTTTAATCTACAGATTAAGGTTTTTATACAGTACTATAAGTGAAATAATGTCTATACAAGTCTGAAAGAATTATGTGTTGAGGTCCAGCCTGCCCTTAAAAATAGGTGTCATTTCTGGTTTTTACTGCAGCAATATTACAAATTGACTCTCAGCAAAAGGCAGGGTGAAGTTTTAGATCCTTACTAAGTAATTCAGTAGGTTTTTGCTATGAATTCTGTGGAGGTAAGCACTGAGTTTTTAGGTGTTCTAAAGGCTTCAGCTTTATAGTTCCTTGTTAACCTTTGTGAGGCCAAAAGCCAGGTACAGGAAGCCTGTGAGGGCTGAGAGTAAGTGATACTCCCTTTAAAAGACTCTTACATTTAGCTGTAAGATTATTAAATTCCTACAGTATCATTTATTTGCTTGAACAAATCACCACCCAGTATCTTGGGTTAACAAATGTAGTTTTCAAAAAAAAAAAAAAATTAAATATGTAAATAACTATTGGTTGAGTGCTAGTTTTGTTAAAGAATGTGCCCTAAAACATCAGCAGCCTTCCAGAGCTCTTCTGTCATTGTGTAGAGGTCACACAACACAGGCAAGTTGCCACAAATATTTACACTTGTGAAATAAGTTTTGTGAAAGGTGAGATGAATAGTTGAACTGAAATGAGTGCCCTGCCCATGAAAACTGCCCTGAAGCAGCAAAACTTGTGAAAAATTACCCGGCAACTCATTTGCAAGGGGAGGTTTCCCTTCCATCAGTTGCTATCTGGGACACCCAAGCACTAGAAGATTTAAATACTTCTTCTAATAATAACTGAGTATATTTATAGATATTTGTAGATATTTTCATCCTCTGGATAAATATGCAACACTAACTCCTGTTCAGCACCAGTATCTTATGGCAGCAACTGCTGCTAATTGTAATTATATAGTTGTCAGAAGTCAGGATCAACTTGGGCTTCCCCCAGCTCCGAGCTGAGTGTAGGAAAATAAAAATTCTGCTCTCAGTTGTACGTCTATAAAGACAGGAATTCTTAGTTTGTGCGTTTGATGTAAGTAACCACCCTGAGCTTCGGGAGAGTTCACAGCCAAATGGAAGAACTTGGTTCTGTCGTGGCTTTTCTTACTGTGACGGCTGGGAAGTTTTACCCACCCCTGAACGTCACAGTAGATTTGTTAACAAGAAAAGAAAAATTAACAAAAGCTTGAAAAATAATCACCCCTCTTTCCTTAGATGTGGGATCAGTTCCCTCAAACAACAACAGAACAGCAAAAGAGCTGCCTCAACACTCAAGTTCTAAGGTAGATGAAGATTTCACCGAAGATTTCACCAAAAGTTTCACTGATTTCCCCATGCTGATTAACCAACCCGAACATCACAGTGCAGGGGTGAGCTCACATCAGGATTACACGATGATCAGATTAAGTGTTCCAGTTCAGGAAAGGAATAAATGGAAGATAAATATGGGACACAGCAAAATAACGAGGTCTGGCTCTGTCCTGCTTGCTCATGAGCCCTCGTGACAGTACAGCCTTTTCCTTTGTTATGCATTTCACTAGTTCCTCCCCAAAAACCAAGTCTCTTGCATTTGGCTATGTCTACAGTGCATGTGAGGGGAAAAAGCACCCACAAGTTTCCATAAGCCAGAGCCCGCCAAGCATCTGCATCGTGTGTGACACGCTCCCACTTGCCAGCTCTGTCGGGCTCTCCTGGAGGCTCCTCAGATGCCATCCATCCGTCCCAGCTCCAGAGAGCAGCTCTGCTTCTGCCAGCAGGAACCAGAAGCCGTTTCTGGCACCTGCTCCGTGCAGCCCCTCACTTCCCCTCCTTTCACTTACTGTTCTTGCAGGAATGTAACTCAGAGGGTGTGACTGGGAAGGCAGAGTTCAGATCTCATCCCAGTTCCAACGCTGACAGTCGTCACTTTGTTTTAAGCTCTCCCCATCTCAGCAGTTCACCTCCAGATTCCTTCCCATGATGTTTTCAGGCCCCCGTCTAAGTCATCCTGCAACTTCTTAAAATTTTTCCAAACTGAAGAACCTCTAGACTTCATCCCACTTGCTCAGGGTTACAGCAGTCCAACTCGAAGCCAAGCCATGTCCAACATTCAGTTATAAGGAAATGCCACAATTACCATCATTACAACTGGGTGTTACAGCTCCTGCATCAGGGGTTAAGCCACTCTCTATTAGAGATGGAGGAAATCTAAGGTTAAAAATGCAAGATTCAGTGCACTTCTCACAGGATACTTGTCCAGCTTGTGTAGCTAAACCTCAGGCCTGCTCCAATCTGCCACATTCACTCACTCCGGGCAATGGAGAGACAGGAATAGGCACAGGCAGCTCTGGCCATGCACAGTCATAAATATACAAATTATTACACAACAGAATTTGCATGAAACATGGTGGGGAGCAGCACTGAATCAGCCTCTGTGAAAACAAGGCAGGGGCTGGTCTACCCTGCACTTCTGATCTCCGTCCCACAGCGCCCTGGATATCCTTTTCCAGCTGCATTCCAGGGCCTTGCTGGGTTTCCCTCAGCCCAATATCTTTAGTCACTCAGTGGTGTACACGATGTTTTACGTTTCTGTTCTTTCTCAGTGCTTTCCTCACAGGCTGTGTGTAACACCAGTGTGTCCTAATTCACACCTACTTCCCAAACCCAGGGTCAGCTCTCCACAGAAAAAATACCCAAGCGTCAGGTTACTAAACAGAGGTTTTGAGCACTCGTTCAGCACGTCAGAGGTGCCCAAGCGCTAAGGGCCCTGCTTCCCTACCTGCTCTCAATCTCTGCTCTCATTCCCAGAGCAAGCTGTGCCAGTTCTCCACCCACGCCAGTGCCTGCAACTGCCTGGAAAACTGGAGGTGCCGTCCCGCAGCGGGGGGGGTCTGTCCCAGGTTATACCGAGGGAACTGCAAATCTGCAACCCCCGAGCAAATTCGGCACAAGTGGCTCAAAGAGAGAAATCGTGTGAACAAGTTGTGACACATTCCCACTTCCCTGTGCACCAAGGTCACCAGCTGGAACGCACTCGCCCGAAGTTTACTCTGGGAGAAACAGCCTGTGATTGACCCAGTGAGTCACTTGATTTCACAGATGCTGCATGGCAGGGTAGCTCCAGGAGCATTTGTGAGACTGTGAAGGAAGGATTAAAGAGCAAGCAGTCAAAAGCGCAGTTTTACTCTGTCCCAAGCACAGCATCATATTTGCACGCAAGGAGAAGCCCAATATGCAGAAGAATTCCATTCGGCAGCCTGGGCACTCGTCTGGGTGGATTTGACCATCAAAGAGACAGGCTGGAAGAGAAAGCAATATTCTGCTCTGCTTGTATTTATACACAGCTGAACTTTACACATGCCCAGGCCCAGAGACTGAGTGTACACTGAGAGCATTTTGTAAACATTGAGGTTCAAGGCTTTAAAAATCAATTAATTCAGTTACATTTCTAATCTTTCTCATTGCCTCATGTGACCAAACACAATGTTCTCCACAGGGATGACAGAATAGTATTAATTTTAAAAGCATGGAAAAATGTCCAATTCTTAGGGTAAAGGCTACATAATATTGCAAATTTAGACTGTTGTTTGCAAGCATTTGAGTATTCAGTGACTATTTCAGCCAAACCAATTCAGAGGATGGTAATTTTTTTGCTAAATACTCTAAATGAATGGTTCATTAAAAATCTGATCTCAGTTTTTCTGAATGCATATCTTTGTGAGTCCAGAAGTCCCTTGCATTCCCAGAGCTGTGTGTGTGTACAGAAATGTGCCCAGCTAAAGGGTCTGTACCAATGCCGCTTTCGAATTTGGCGGCTGTTTTACTGTGGGGAGTCTTCCCCACCAGGAGTTTTTAATCCTAAACACCATCTCTGAGTTACTGAACTCTGTTTCTAACCACGCACGCACCAGCATCACACCTGGCATGCCCATTGTTTAGCTATCTTCCTGTTTATCACTGCTTTTAGAAAACGTCATGCAACAGCAACAAGCTGTGGCATCATCAGTGACAAGTACTCATGGCTCAGTCCCTGGGTGTAGGAGGTACAAAAACCAGTCACAGACTGCTATCTCTCATTTGGTGAACACCACACCCTTTCCTTTTCCAAGGATGAGCAGCTTTAATAATATAGATATGCTGTTGGATTTGTCTTGTCAGGGGGATTCTCATATTTAAAAACAAATATTCCAGCCATAAAATACTGCAGGGAAAAAGAATCTACTGTATCTGATGACTATGAGTTGAGATGTCTGAAAACAAACCACTGGGGAATGGAGCACAGCCTGTCACAGAGTGACCAGCTGAGCAATGAGCCAGACAGAGTCAATACACCCATTGCCAGGAAAAGATATTTTTATTCTCTGAAAACATGAGTTGGAATATTGGTAATGACAGAGCCTTTATCTCTCCTCCCGCAGAGTCTTCTCAAACATGCCAAATTTGCTACTGAAGTTACTTGGATGCAATCTCTTGCTCTTATCATTAATATCTACTTTTGGGAAAGAGTCTGGCTTCAATTGTCAATAGCAATGTGCCTGGTGGCTTCAAGAGAGGCAAGATTTCACACTTGATATCCCAATCCTAACAGAATTACTTGCTTTTCCAGCAGGAATGAAGATTAGCTCAAAACTGAAGTTAATGAAAGTAGTCATATTTTTATGCTCATGCTTTTTTGTTGATGGCAAAACCACTGTAAGGATTCTGTTCATGTCTCTGCAGTGATTATCTTGGAGCCCCAGCCCAAATTCACCACCCCTAGCACAAGGTGCCACAACCCCGCTCCAGAAAGGACTTGCCTTTCTCCTCGGCTTATTCATGTCCCCGAGACTCATCCTCTGAGGGGTGACAGGAATTGCCTCACTCGTCTCCCAAATCTGGCATGAGCCATGACTAATGCTCGTGCTGTGCTCTGAAACACTGGGAGGAGAGGTGCTATAGAAATGCAAAGCAGCTTTCAGGAACAGAAATACATCGTCTCTCACTCTTCCCTTCCCCACCCTTTATCCTTTCACATATCTTCCTTGTGGTCCCAGTTTATTTTGTAAACAGAGTCTAGTACTGTTTGGCATCAGCATCTTCTCAGAACAAACATACAAAGCTCAGAAGAAGTCTCCAAATGCAACTGATTTCTTAAATATTTATCATTTCCCTCCAAGAAAAATATTTAAGAGAAGAAGAACATGAAGTAAAGGAAGGAAAGATACAGTTATCTCCCATCAACATCTTCTCAAAGCACAGCCAGGCCAGCTGATGTAAACCAGAACCAAATTCTGTACCAGCTAGCACAGAGCTGCTCTCTAGAGCTTCTCTCAGCAGAGGCATCTTGCCATTGACATTTCCAGGCAAAAAAGCCACCCCCAAAACCCAAACAATTCCAAGCTAGGCAAAATCCCCTTCAGTTTCCCTCAACTTCTTCCTCAGAGGAAAAAAATACAGTGGAATAAGAAAACCACATGGATCAAAAATTCTCACTCATGATAAAAAAAAATTGGTACCCTTGCCAACAAATAGATATGCACCAGTTTTTAAAAGCTGAAACCAAGAAATCAGACCTGGAGGAACTGCCACGCGGTCATATCCCTTCCTTCATCCTCTGAGGAAGTTTTTCTCCTGGATGCCCTGGCTAACTTGCTGATGAGGTGATGAAGGCCAAGTGACCTTCAGATCCATAGAACGGGCAGACAGGCCCTGTGGACACACAGCAGCAACCTATCACTTGGCAATGGCTGAAGCAGTTCAGATCAGTCCTTTCTTGTTTGGGAGAGCTGGATATCAGGGCTCTGTGCTGGTGAAGCATTTCCTGGCATCCCCAAGAGCCATTAAAGTTTTCCAGAAAATTAGCAAGACCAAGAACTGACAAGAAACAGAAAGTTTGTGAAGGGGGAGGGGTAAACATTCTCCCCTTATTTATTTATCTTTTTAAGCAAAGATGCTGAGACACAAAAGTGAAGGCGGTGAGATTCAAATCACAAGGCACAGCTTGATGGGAGGCAGTTAAAGGGAAATTCAGGCGGGATCCTCAGCACTGAGTCAAGACCTTTCTTTGATCTCCAGTTTTCCCAAGCTGCATTCCCACATGCAGCCCACCATTTGTTTTTATTTAGACAGGATAATGAAAAATGCTCTGCTAGGGAAGAGCAACAAACAGGCCTCGCAAAAATCATGCAGCAACAGCCAGTCAAAATCAGGAAGAGGCAAAACCACAAAAGTGAGATGATGGCATCTATTACAGAAAAAAAGGCTCAGATGCTTGGGGATGCTCTGGGTATCTTTCCTCTAGGAATTTCAAAGTCACCCAAATCAGGGATGGATAGATAGGGATCACCCCTTGCACATTACTGAATCTTCTCTCTCCTAAATACAGAGCCAACAAACGGCTTCTGGCACCCTGAGGTTTATCAGCAGTGAGCCATGCAGGGACTGTCCTGCCTCATCCTAATTCACTGGTCAGGTTTGACAGGACCAGAGTTGTAGATAGCACAAATACATCACATCATTTTGCCTTGTCATCACTGTAATTTGTATATTTTCTGCCACCTTTTTTGTTTATTAGCCTACATAATTATGCTCTTCCCTGTTTTAGGGACTACTGTGCAACATCTTCATGATTTGCTGTCTCCTTACCCGTGGAGTCCCAGCCGCACCAATGTTCTTAACTCCAGTTTTGTTTGTTGGCATCTGGCACAGCATATGCTGACGTGGAACAGTTCACATGTCTCAGAGCTATTGTTCCAGACTCTGCACATTTACAGTAACCATCAGTTATTCACAACAGGCTCTGAAAATTTTCATCACAACAACTAGAAATTCTTCAAATCCTTTCAATTAAAGCTCACAACTTGGAATTTATGCTTGCCTAGGCTTGCCTTTCTCAGTCACCCAATACATTAGCAAAGAGTGGTATCATCTATGCAAACACTCTGGGTAGCTGGTATCTCCACAGCCCTAATGTAGATTATATACTTCATTTACAGTGTTTCACAGATGGAATGAAAACCAGAATGCATCAAATCCAGCTTGTGGAACAGTTTCAACTATGCCTTTCATTTAGAACATTTCTGAAAACGTATCAAGTGGGCCATTTCATATTTGCCTTTGCAATGCAAATGTGGCTGAGCGCAGGCACACCCCACACACAGCTCTGTGAATGCCAGGTGCATGATCCACGCCCCCACCCCGTGCTCCTCACCCCGTGGCCCTGGGCCCTGGCCAAAGGAGTGCTCCCAGGATAACTGCCTGGCAGTGCCACTGCTGGAGGAGTACACAACACCAGCAATCAGACTTGTAACCTCTGCTGTCACCAAATGCCATCAGGGAGGGGTTTCCACACTATCTTCTGACAGCAAGATCGAGGCATGTGTTCCTGGCCGTGCTAATGAAACAGTAAAGTACAGAAAGCACATTGTAAGTGGTTTAGGGTCAGCCATCGAAACACAACACGCGGGTAATGGCTCCATCCAAAACATCCTCTACTAAAGCACAGCAAGTCCTTGCAGTCACAGAGACACTTATCTGGAGGGTGGAGTTTGTGGTTAACACTTAAACCTCACTTAAAAGTGTGAATTAACTTTTACTGATAAAGCAACACTGTCTCATACAGGTTTAATAAATTTGAAGCTCATCTAGAGGGGAAGGTTTTGCATTGTGAACAGTGCGCAAGTGGCCTGCCCACAGATAAACATGTCTGTGACGGCAATAAAACACCTTTCCTGGTCTTGCACTACCACAGTGAGGTGGGAGGGCTCTGGTGCAGGCAGGCACCTGGTACGTCCCTCCTGGCTGGGACCCCCCCCCGGAGGGGGTGTGTGCCTTACACACAGTAAAAAACACCCAAACAAACTCCAGGACACCTTTGGTGAGTTTTTGCGTACTCAGACATTCAAAACCCATCCTGGGCGTGTTCCTGTGTCCCCTGCTCTAGGTGACCCTGTCTTGGTGGGGGGGGTTGGACCGGCTGATATCCAGAGGTCCCTTCCAACCCCACCATCCTGTGACAGGAGCAGCCCTGGCCCCACTACAGCACACACAGAGCCACTGCAGGCCCTGCCGGCTCCATCCTTTCTGCTGCCTCTGGACCAGCCCCAGCACCTTGCACATCCCTCAACCCCAAATGTACCTCATCAATGTGTATAAGTACATAAAGAGGGGGTGCTAAGAAGATGGACCGGGCTCTGCTCCATGGTACCCAGCAATAGGACAAGAAGAAGAGGCAGGAACTGATGCACGGGAAGTTCTAGCTGAACATGAGGAAGAACTTCTTCCCTGTGCAGTGACCAAGCACTGAACAGATTGTCCAGAGAGAGCGTGGAGTGNCACCCAAATCAGGGATGGATAGATAGGGATCACCCCTTGCACATTACTGAATCTTCTCTCTCCTAAATACAGAGCCAACAAACGGCTTCTGGCACCCTGAGGTTTATCAGCAGTGAGCCATGCAGGGACTGTCCTGCCTCATCCTAATTCACTGGTCAGGTTTGACAGGACCAGAGTTGTAGATAGCACAAATACATCACATCATTTTGCCTTGTCATCACTGTAATTTGTATATTTTCTGCCACCTTTTTTGTTTATTAGCCTACATAATTATGCTCTTCCCTGTTTTAGGGACTACTGTGCAACATCTTCATGATTTGCTGTCTCCTTACCCGTGGAGTCCCAGCCGCACCAATGTTCTTAACTCCAGTTTTGTTTGTTGGCATCTGGCACAGCATATGCTGACGTGGAACAGTTCACATGTCTCAGAGCTATTGTTCCAGACTCTGCACATTTACAGTAACCATCAGTTATTCACAACAGGCTCTGAAAATTTTCATCACAACAACTAGAAATTCTTCAAATCCTTTCAATTAAAGCTCACAACTTGGAATTTATGCTTGCCTAGGCTTGCCTTTCTCAGTCACCCAATACATTAGCAAAGAGTGGTATCATCTATGCAAACACTCTGGGTAGCTGGTATCTCCACAGCCCTAATGTAGATTATATACTTCATTTACAGTGTTTCACAGATGGAATGAAAACCAGAATGCATCAAATCCAGCTTGTGGAACAGTTTCAACTATGCCTTTCATTTAGAACATTTCTGAAAACGTATCAAGTGGGCCATTTCATATTTGCCTTTGCAATGCAAATGTGGCTGAGCGCAGGCACACCCCACACACAGCTCTGTGAATGCCAGGTGCATGATCCACGCCCCCACCCCGTGCTCCTCACCCCGTGGCCCTGGGCCCTGGCCAAAGGAGTGCTCCCAGGATAACTGCCTGGCAGTGCCACTGCTGGAGGAGTACACAACACCAGCAATCAGACTTGTAACCTCTGCTGTCACCAAATGCCATCAGGGAGGGGTTTCCACACTATCTTCTGACAGCAAGATCGAGGCATGTGTTCCTGGCCGTGCTAATGAAACAGTAAAGTACAGAAAGCACATTGTAAGTGGTTTAGGGTCAGCCATCGAAACACAACACGCGGGTAATGGCTCCATCCAAAACATCCTCTACTAAAGCACAGCAAGTCCTTGCAGTCACAGAGACACTTATCTGGAGGGTGGAGTTTGTGGTTAACACTTAAACCTCACTTAAAAGTGTGAATTAACTTTTACTGATAAAGCAACACTGTCTCATACAGGTTTAATAAATTTGAAGCTCATCTAGAGGGGAAGGTTTTGCATTGTGAACAGTGCGCAAGTGGCCTGCCCACAGATAAACATGTCTGTGACGGCAATAAAACACCTTTCCTGGTCTTGCACTACCACAGTGAGGTGGGAGGGCTCTGGTGCAGGCAGGCACCTGGTACGTCCCTCCTGGCTGGGACCCCCCCCCGGAGGGGGTGTGTGCCTTACACACAGTAAAAAACACCCAAACAAACTCCAGGACACCTTTGGTGAGTTTTTGCGTACTCAGACATTCAAAACCCATCCTGGGCGTGTTCCTGTGTCCCCTGCTCTAGGTGACCCTGTCTTGGTGGGGGGGGTTGGACCGGCTGATATCCAGAGGTCCCTTCCAACCCCACCATCCTGTGACAGGAGCAGCCCTGGCCCCACTACAGCACACACAGAGCCACTGCAGGCCCTGCCGGCTCCATCCTTTCTGCTGCCTCTGGACCAGCCCCAGCACCTTGCACATCCCTCAACCCCAAATGTACCTCATCAATGTGTATAAGTACATAAAGAGGGGGTGCTAAGAAGATGGACCGGGCTCTGCTCCATGGTACCCAGCAATAGGACAAGAAGAAGAGGCAGGAACTGATGCACGGGAAGTTCTAGCTGAACATGAGGAAGAACTTCTTCCCTGTGCAGTGACCAAGCACTGAACAGATTGTCCAGAGAGAGCGTGGAGTGTCCCTCACTAGAGATATTCCAGAACCCTCTGGACACAATCCTGTGCCCCATGCTCCAGGATGGCCCTGCTGGAGCAGGGAGTTGGGACCTGGTGACGCTCTGTGGTCCCCTCCAGCCTCAGCCATCGGGGGATTCTGAGAAATAACCCCACTACCTTCACACTCCAGCTCAGCCCTCACACCCTCCCTTCCCCCCCCATTCCCTCCCATCCTGACCCCAAACCAGGCACACCTGGCAGTGCTTTCCCACACCGAAGGGAAACATTTTCCTGTGCCCAGACCCACATCTTCCCCATCACCTGCAGCCAGGTGTGGTGGCTTTGGTCCTAGAATCCCATAGTCATTTCGGTTGGAGAAGACCTGCGAGACCATCGAGTCCACCCTGTGACTGATCCCACCTTGTCACCCAGCCCAGATGAGTGCCACTTCCAGTCATTCCTTGGACACCTCCAGGGATGGGGACTCCACCACCTCCCTGGGCAGCCCGTTCCAACATCTAATCACCCTTTCTGTGAAGAAATTCCCCCTGATGCCGAACCTAAACCTTCTCTGGTGCAGGTTAAGTGTATGTCCTCTCATCCTGTCGCTGTTGCCTGGGGGCAGAGCCCGACCCTCAGCAGGCTACAGCCTCCTGCCAGGGAGTTGTAGAAAGGGATACGCTCCCCTGCCAGCCCGAGCCGGCACCCTGAGCTCCCTCCTCCGCGTCCCCCTCACGGCCACCCGAACACCGCGCCGTTCCCCAGCCCCTCCCTTCACCCACCTCTCCCTCCATCCCTCTCTCCATCCCTTTCTCCCTCCCTTTATCCATCTCTCCATCCCTCCCTCCCTGGGCCGCCGCCTCCCGCCCGCCCTTCCCGGCGTCGGGGCGGAGCCGGCGGCAGCAGCAGCGCGCATGGGCCCCGCCGCCTGTCCCTGAGCCCGGGCGGGAGCGGGGGGCGTGTGCCGGACGCGGATCCCCCTGGCCGGGCCCTGGCGGCCCCTTCCCGGCGGCTCCTCCTCACCTGCGGCGGCCGCGGCCATGGCGCTGCGGGCGGCGGGACGNGGAGGGCTGAGGGGACAGGTCGGCATGGCACCGACGGTCGCGATAGTGTCGCGATAGTGTCGCGACGGCGCCCTGCAGGTCGTGAGGGCGGCGCTGGGGTGGGTGCTGGGGCGCGCGCCGCGGCCGCCGCCGCCATGGGCGGGAGAGAAAAAGGAAAAACCCCCGAATAAAAGCACTCGTGGGGCTGCCGTGGCCGGGTTTTGTTCGTCCCGGGGCTCCCCCCGCTCCCTCCGCCTTTCCCGCCCCTGGGGCTCCGCGCGTGCCGCCGGGAGTCTCCCAGGTGGATGAATTCGCGTGTGGCCGGGGAACAGTCGGCGGCAAGGAGGGATAATGGGCACTGCAGCCCGAGCGGGCCATCCCCGCGTGGGGCTCGGCGTGGGGACGCGGCTTTGTGCCGGCTCCATTGTCCTGCTGCCCTTTGTGGGGCTGCTGCGGGCCCGCAGGGTTCGTGTCTGGGGACAGCGCTGTCCACGGACAGCCCTGTCCAGGGACGCTGTGACACGGAGCAGCGCCCAGCAGGTGCTCCGTGTGCTCACGGAGGTGCTTTATCCCAATTATCTCGGTGAGCTTCCCGCCCAGTTGCAGAGGGAGGTGAGCGGTGGATGCCGGAGCGAGGTTGGTAGGGAAGGATCCATAACACTTCTGGACTCTGGGTGAGCAGTGGCAGCTTAGGAAAAAGGTAAATGAACCTTTGAAACTCGCACGTGTGTACCCACCTACCGTGCTGTTTTCCTTCTGCAAACCGTCCGTCCCATCTTGCTCTCCCTTGGGAATCTGTCTCCTGTGGCACACGGCTGCTCCCGACTTGACCAAGGGCTGCCGGATTGTACGAAGGTGATGGGAACGAGTCAATTTTTGTTCCTTCTCTGTCCTTTCCACATGAGATGGTGCAGAAAACAGCACTTTGGACAGAGGCTTGGACAGCCTCCGGGGGTGTTGGTCGCCCAGTTTGTTGTGTTGGTTGGTCCTGGCACTGGGAAGAATGCAATCAAGGGGAATAGGTGGGAAGGCAAGGAGAGAGAAGCTTAAAATATGCCATTTAATTTCAAGAAGTAAGTGTGTAATCCAAAGGTGACCAGATGCTCTTCTTTGAAATGCACCGAATGAGTTGGTTTCCAAGACTCTTAAAATCTATTTCAAGTGTTTGAGGTTGGAGCTTCTGCAGAACAGGGACAAATATCCTGCATGTGCTTATTGGGAACCGTGCGATTTCTTTCCCACTGCACAGATGTCTTCTCATTCTAAAATCAGGTTAGCCTTGAGTGAGCAACTTATTTTGACTGGTAAGTAAAATATTACATATTCTTCATGATAAAAGAGCAATAAACTGTGCTTGGACTGGTTTGTTTTCATGAAACTTATCCGAGCTTTACCCAGGGTATGTGCATGTGGAGCTGATGGGTCTGTAGTGTTTGAACACATTGGAGCCAGCTGCAAGAATCAAAATTTTAGTCATTTGAGAGCATATGGTGACAGAGATACTAAAGTGGGGGAAGTGGGGTCAGTCTGGCAAAATGCAAAACCTGTTACTTAGGGAAACAGAACTGAAAGTGTTACTGTGGTATTAATGCCGTGTACAATGTACAGAAGAAATATTAGTCTATTGCCAGAAGCAAATTATTGGCCAATATTTCAGCTTTTAGTCTTAATCTGGGGTTTGTTTTTTTAAAGTGCTCTTTGTTTCTTCAAAAACTTGACAAATACATCTGAGGCAAGTCAGCAGAAATATCATCAGGGAATTGTTTTAGTTTTTGGGGTTTATGTCCAGTTTGTAGCTGGATGTGTCAGCGGTTTTGTGCCACTTGCTGCTGGTAGGTTGTGAAATATCAGGATCACAGCCCTTAATAATCTGTTTTCTGTAATGCAAAATGAGGAGAATGATGATGATCCTGTTGAATTTAAGGGGGATGACTGCAGTGGTGACTTACTGGCTGGGGAGAAGATCCCAGAGGGACTGGAGGAAATCCAGCAAAAAAGGAGAATAGTGCTACTCTGGCCATTTTCCCCTGGGCTTCTGGTTCTTTTGTGAACTTCTGAAAAGGAAATGTCATTTTGCTGTTTGAGTGCATTGTTTTGCATGAAGTGTCAGACCACATTATGGGGATGATTCCAGTCAGCTTCCCCCATTTCAAAACAAACATGTCAAATGCCGTAATATGTTTATAAAAAAGCTCAGTGTGTTTTGCAGGAGCCCAATATCCATATTTCCAAAAATAAATGATGTTTTTCATACTTTATTATGGCTAGAATAGTTTGTGTAGGAGAGAAGAATTGGGATGGGTTCCCTTGGCCTTTGTGAACTGCTCTCCACCAATAAGAGGAAGATGTTGCCTTTTTCATGAACTGGGGGATTATTTTCATTTGCACTTCCTCAAAATATTCTTATCTTGGCAGCACTGATTCCAGTGGCTGTGACCAAGGCAAGAGCTATTGTCTCACAGCTGCTGGCTGGTGCCAGGGTAAGGACAGAAAGGGAAGAAGACAGAAGAAGATGTAGGTAAATTTGTAAATTTTGGCTGCAGAACCGAATTGGTGCCGTGGGACTGTGAGCACGGGTGGCCTCTGCCAGGTGTGGTGTCCACAGGGCCAGGTCCTCTCCCAGGTGTGCTCCTCACCTGCAGCTCCTGGATCCTGTGCAGCAGCAGCACTGTGTACCAGCAAGGCTGATGAGCTTGCTGCTCGTATGGGTTTGATGATGAACCAGGTAGGGCCGAGCTGAGAAGGATCCTGACGGAGCTGTTCTTCCCCTCCAGACTTGTGCAGGAATTTGAACTTGAGCACGTTGTGAGTCTGTGCTTCCAACAGTGGAAGTTGTTCTTCGTCTCTGTTCGGCTCTGGTAGCTGCTCTTGGGATATCTGATATTGCAGCAAAAGATAAACCAGTTGCAGTGTTTATCAACTTTTACAGGCCGTAACTGCTTTCCTTGGAAAAATAAGTCATTTTGGTATTTGGGGTGAAGCAGGTCAGCAAGTCTGGGCAGTCGGAGCTTGTGGATTTTCCCAGTGATTTCTATTCTTATGCTAATCCTTTGAGCAGGCTGGCTGAGCACTGTTGGAGAGGAGGAGTGTGCACACCGAGGACACTAAAGAGAAGCCATTTTTTGTACTTATTGTTATGCAGATTAGGTTTTCCAGCCAACCAGAATTTGGAGAATCGCATCCCCCGAGGATGTGATGCTGCGGGTCAGGAGTCATTTAGCAATTCTCACCCGGTTTGGCTGAAACCGTTTCTTTTCAGTATTAATTTTGTGGGGTTTTGTTTGTTTTGCTTAGGTTTTATTTTTGTAAATCCGTGTTGTAGCCAAAAACTTATTGTTATCTTTGCTGCAGAGCAATTAAAGTTGGAAAACTTCAGTTTTCAATTTTTAATTATTGTATTGGGTAAGAAGTGTAGGAAGGCAGCAAAACTGTGAGCTGCTCATTGGAATCCTTGTTCTGTTTCTGTGTGCGCTTCGCTGTGTTTCTCCCACACCGTCTGCGAGCCCTCAATTCCTGCTGTGTAAAAGATTTTAGATATATCGATTATTGAGTAGTCTGTGCATGTTCCTAGGCAGGTGTGTGTGTGCCACTAGAACGCAGGTAAAATATGTAAATCTCACTCACAAGATTTACTTGTTGTGTATTTGTTTTCTAAGATTGTTTTAGAAATATGAAGTAATGGAGAAGTCTGAAGGTGATGCTCCAAGTTAGGATTTTGTGGCACAGAACAGGACACTGCAGCTGTTTGTGGTCTCTCTCCTGTATCATATCCCCAATAACATGTGGGGTTTCTGCAGTACAGAGTGCTGGGGCTGTTAAGCACGTTAAGAAGTCTCTGGGTGTTTATTTCAGTGGTGTTTTGTGGTTCTGGGGGCTGCGCTCCCTGCAGTAGATCCGCTTATCCATATTTGTGTGTGGCGTCGGATTCTTTGGAAGCGTGCGAAATAATTAAAAACCGCCCTTTAAACTATTTAGTAAATTGGATTTGCTCTGTCAGCAGTGGGACAGGAAGTTAATCGTGTTTAAGCTGATGTTGACTTTTCCAATCTGATTTTCCCTGGGAAGAAACTTTACTACCTAGTTGTTAAATGCACAGTTAATTACCTGCTGATTGGTTAAGCTGATAAACCAATGCTACCAGGTTTACTGTAATCAGGTTGGTAGATGTGCCACGTATGTGCTTCCTCATGCTATTGTCTTGCTTTATGATTAAACCCAGTGTTAACTCTCATCGTGCTCAGGATTTGAATGTATTTAGTATTGTCAGGTGATGATTGACACTGAAGTTACCATTCACTGGATGTTCTTGCTCTGTGCTCAGTTACACGTGTGTAGTTCTGGAGTTCATAGTGTCATCTCTTAATATTCTATAAGAATATGGCTCAGCAGCCTTTAACCCATAGTTTAGAAAATAAAATACATCTCCACTTTTTAAAATCGGTTTTTTAGGCACCCTTATTTTCTTTCAATCTTGTTTCTGTAGCTATGTTGCACCATTTTGAGCATGTCTTGACGTGGTATGAGGTCAGTGGTTGAAGCAATAGTTGTGCATGAGTTACTGATCAATGAACCATTCACCCTCTTGTCATCTCAGTTGCTTTTGCTGATGAAGAAGCTGCAGTTGCTGCCCCTCCAGCCCGTCCCTGGTGTGCCCAGGGCTTTTGCCTGCCCACATCTCAGTACTGATGTTTGTGGGGAGAAGGCATTGATTTTTAGTGTGTCCATTATAACTCATTAAGAATCAGAGGAACTGGAGTTTCTCCAATTTCCACCATTAATTCATTAAATCAGGACTGCAAGCACTTTGGAGCCTGGCTTCCTATGGATTTCAGGGTAAAATTAAATGCTTAAATATCCTTGAGGTTTTTTGTTGGATGGAGGGACACTTGGTCAGCCACAGTTGTGGCCTTAGGTCTTCTGGTGGCAGCTCTTCCAATGGGTGAGTTGCTTCATATGTGGATGAAAGGTGGTTTTCTAAGAGCTTTGTCATCACTTACTGGAAGATTGAGAAAATCATTTTCCCCAAAAATAGCTTTGATGGCAAGGTGTTAGGTTGTTACATGTGGTTTGAAAATTCTTGCTTCTTACAGAAAGACGTATTTAATTCTCTGTGTATTTTGTTATCTGAGAGATATTTATTACTGACTAAAACCATTGCTATTAATGTTAAAGTTAAGTTGTTGCCTTTTTTTTTTTTCTTTAATTTCAGTAACAATGTTTCCTGGCATTTGGGAGATGAAATTTTTGGCCTGGGTACTCAGAATGCTCAAGGCGCCTGTGAGTTCTCTAGGGAATAAGAGAAGATACAGTGCTTGGTGTTTTGAAAACAGTTTGGTTTTTTGGTGCCAGTGTAAAACCAAGAAGTTTTCCAAATCTAAATATAATTTAGCCATATATAATTTGGCCATATTCTTACAGACTTCACTAAGGCATAAGCGTGGCTATTATGAAGAATGTAGGTGGACAGCCCTGTTTGTGCACAATTGTAATTGTTGCAAGAGCCTTTGAGTGTTTGCTGAGATTTACCCTTTTCCTCCTTGTTATGATTCATGAATGTCTTAATTAGATTTCATAATACCAGTCTTGTGCCAGGCCTTTTATGTTTGTGTTTTACCAGAAGCAGCTCTAGAGAGTCAGCTCCCGCCTGCTGGGAACAATCAGTCTTTTAACAGGGTGATTTCAGTAGTTTTTAAAATTTATTTTGACTTCAAAAAGACTGTTATCTTGCTCGATAATGCACCTTGCTTGCTCTTCCCCCCAAATTTACATAGCAGCTGATACAATCTGATGGAATCTTTACAAATTTTATCAACAATTTCCATATCAACTTTTCATGGACCATGAATACATTTCAGTAACTGCTTTACATAACTTGCCCTTATGATTATCATCTTATCCCTTGCACTCTGTCTGGGATAGAAATGAAAATTGCTGTTTGGGTATCATGATTTATTTCTAATGCTTATATATGTGTATTTATAGGTATTGATGATGGTACCACTTTTGCACTAAAATATAAAATGTAGGTTTTTTGTAAAACTCACAAATGAATGAGCAATAGCTATAAATATTCAGATAAACCAAAAAGAATTCTTTGGCACAATCTGTAAACCAAAATGTGTCGCTCCTTCCTCGCTTCTAGGAATATGCAGAGGTGTAATATGTTCACTGGAGGTTGAATCAGTAAGGAGTAGCTGGTTTTTATTTCAGCAAAAGTTCTGATAATTTATTTTTGGAAGTGTAAATGAGATTCCATAGTCCTCCTGTTGCATGATGCACAAGGCAAGCTTCAGATGTAAAGTTCAGTCATTGGTAACTGCTGCAGCTTATTTCATTGAAGAAACAGGAACAAAAGTTTGTTTGTAACTACTCTGGAGCTGAGAACAAAGGCTGCGGGGACCTTTGAACCTTTGTGGCTGTGCATCTGAAGGAGGAATTGTTCAGGAATGGGAAAAACTGCCAGAAGACCAGGGATCTGCTTTTCCAGACATCTTTCTCCAGCAGTGTTCAATGACCACATTTAAAGCAAAAAAACAAGAAGTTGGTTAATTGGAAGACTCCCTGACTTGTTCTTCCCCCCGAGCTCTGATTTGATAATCAAGCATGCAGGGATGGTTATTCTTACTTTTTTTTCACCAAGGCAAGCTTTGAACAAATGAGTGTGTGTGCTCTCTTTTTTGGGAGAAATCTTAATGATTGATTGTGTCCTTAAACATTTTGTTCTCTCTCAAATGTTCTGTGCTAGGGATTCTGGCATGTGAAGCAATTTGTTTCTCCTGCTTCCTGGTGTTGTTCTGACTTCACAATTATTTTTCATTCACTGGTAGCTGTCTCCTGAAGAGATGAAGGAATTCTCAGTGTTCCGAAGGAATTGTTACTTCTTTGCAAAATGTGTTGACTGGCACGTTGGGTCTCCAGTGGGTTGTCCAGCGTGAAGGTTCTGCTGCAGGCAGCAATTTGTGCCTTATTCACCTTCATGAATTTTACAAGGCTTAAGCAGAGGATGGGCTGCACTGGATGAACAGATTCTCCAAATTGCTTCGTGCACAGGGAGAGAAACCACAGTATTGAGGGTTTATTATTTTTCCTTGAGTAGTGAACGTAACACACCAGCTGGAAAAGCCACGGTTGTTCATTTCTATTTCTCAGCCTGGACGTGCAGCTCATAAGTGTGCTCAGGCACGCGTGTAATGTGCGTGTCTGCCCCTCGTTCTCCTGCTGGAGAAGCACTCTGTGCTGCTCTGCAGTTCTTTAGACAGAAGGGACAAGCTGGGTTTGCCCCTTAGGAATTGAATTAGGTACAAAACAAGTGGAGGCACGGAATGAGGCCTCGAATATGGTTGTCTTCGTGCAGCCACCCTCGGAGAGGATGCTCCACACCTCCACACAGTTTGCAGGCAGGTGATGTTCGTGGCTGCAGTCCCCTGAGTGAGAGCTTTCCTTGGGGTGTTCCTTGCATCCCTGGTCCCCAGAAAAGCACAGAAGGAATTGTGAAAGCTCCAGGTACCAGAAAGAAGAGTTAGCCATCAAGGATGATTTAGCTGACAGATAAGTATTTTAAGCAGTGATTCCTCTCGCTGCTAGAGAGGGAAAAAATCCATTTCTTTCAAATTATTAGGGGCCTCCAGTCCTTCACCCCTTTTTACTTTTCCCTGAGGGATGCACACATGGGATGGCACTCAGGGTGAGGCTGGTGTAGATCCTTGTTGTATGTTCAGCCTGCCTTTTCAGCTGTCCTGATGACAGCAGCTCTCAAATGTCTTGTGTTGCTTCTTAAAACTGTTGATCTCTTTCTAACCTCTGGCTGCAGTTTCTGTGAAATTAGGCTGGGCTATAGGGAAGTTCAGCTTTGTAAACCTGGCTCCCGGGAGCATGGGAAAACTGTGTGGTGGTTGCCCATGTCTTTGAAGTTCTTTATGGGATATGGGTTGGTTGTCACTGTGCTCTTGACTTTCTCCCCTGTTAAGATGTGCAGCAGCTTGAGCTGCTCAAGTAACCTCCATTCAGTCATCCATACACAGAACAATTGCCAGTTGCATAAGGAAGCCAATACACCTGTGGCTATTTGGTTATGCAGCCATATTGTGTTAATTTAAGAAGAATGTAGCTGTCTGGAGTACAGCTTAGGAGCTTTCTTAACAGTTTCACCTAGATTGCAGGAAAACTTAGTTCTGTGATGGCATCCTTTGCTGTAGGTACCCTTTGCATTTCCTGTTTGGCAAATGCCAGGGTTAACAATTAAACCACAGTTAACATCTAAGATTAAAACTGGAAATGAAAACATATAGATCGGTGTTTTAGAAAACTTAATTTGTCAGTTCTTATCTCTAGCAAACGTGTGGAGGAGGGATGCCATATGGCTGCTAAATATAACTCAACTTGCTCCTGAAGGCAGTTGAAAAAGTACAGAAGTTCACAATCTGGTATCCGTGTTGTTAATAAGAATGTGCTGCAGACTTGGAGTGCAGACCAAGGTAATGGGAGGAGAGCCAAAAAGTAATCCAATAAAATATAAGTATTTCCAGTGATAGGTGATGGGGGCTGACACACTGGGGAGGTGCTCAGCATCCTGCAGGCACTGGACCCTTTCTCAGCACTGTCTGTGCAGTGGAAGGGTGGCAGGAGCTGCCCAGTTACACCGGTTTTCACTGCTCACCACCCTCGAGGTCCAACAGCTCCTATCCTTGTTTGCTTTAAATATTTGCACTGCTGCAGCCCGGTGCTGGGATGGTGGAGAACTCGATCTGCTGCAGCTGTGTGAATAAGATCAGGAAGACAGGGCTGTGGTGGCAAGGCTTGAGAGTAGTTATTCACAACTTTTAATTCTGTTTTTTAAATTTTTGTTAATACTAACCTTTTTTGGTTTTTTGTGTGGACATACTGCCAAAATACATGTGATTCCACGTTTTAAGAATACAACCATAATTGAAATACGGGAGCATTTCTAGTACATGTTTTCAAATTGTATCTGTGCATGCATTTGAAGGAAGTGTAAGTTAGTCATACACTGCAATGTAGTATTTCTGTGTATTTTTCAGCAGTGGATATTTTTGTGAAATACTTTGATTGTGAAATACTAATCTATATAGGAGATTAGTCATTTTCTGATGGGAAAACCCATGAAGAAAGCAGAGTTCCAAAATACTTGTGATTTCCTCCCCCTCCGAAAAAAAAAAAATTCCCCACCGTGCCATCCTGTTGTTCTCGCTCCTCTTCTTGAACGCAAACACCCAGAATAGATGTTGAACTGATTCAGCAAAGCACTTCAGTGTATGTCTAATGTTATCCTGTGAATAATCCAAGGGCTCCTGATAGGATAAAAGGCATTGCTGAACTGAGGCAGAAATATCTGATAGGAAAAGCTTATCCTGGAAAAGAATCAGAAGAGAAACTCTATCGGTTATATTCCTTCAGGCCTTTAAAATATTTCAAAGGGATGAGTATAGACTTTCTGATGGGGTTTTGGTGGCTAAAAATGCAGTTATGCAAATCACAGCTTGTTGGGGCAGGGAGAATTAATTTATGCACTTGAACATGTGCTCGTCCACTGTTTTCTCTGTGAAGTTGAATTATAGACAACAAGAATGCGCTTTGTTGTTCTTTAATAATAAATAACAGCATAGCAGTTTTGATCTTCAAAGCACTGCTCAGACCTTAATTAATCTTCATAATAGTCCTGTGAGAGACTTAAAAATACTCCCTACCCTTTTGGACAAGGAGCTCCTTAGCATGGAGATGTTGGAGGGTTTGCTCTGGGCCACATTGTCAGGGCCAGCTGGGACAGTTGCTCAGAGATTCCTGGCACTGGGAGCTTTGGCTGCTTCTGGAGGCTGTATTGCTTTTCTCATTTATGTGTTAAAATTTCAGAAAAATTTGAATACATAAAGAACTGCAGTTCTAAATTATTTTGGATTTCCAACTGAGTGTTAACTTATGCATATGCATGTTGGAATTTCCCTGTTGAATATTCCTGTAGGCAGAAAGCGCCGAAGGTTTGTGTGTGTGCTGCTGTGTGGGAGCAGGTATGGAAAACTGCACTTCAGAAAGCCTGGGTTGCAACTTCGGTGTGACAAGGTGGAAAATAAAAGTATGTAAGGCTTTAGAGTCTGTAGGACACAGCATAAATATACAGAAAGTGTCTCTCAGTCTACCTTCCCTAATCTTCCTAATTATTTGTGTTTAAAGTAAGGAGAAGAATAGGAATTAATATGGATGTTGATTTTCAAGGTTTTTCCAAGGTAATTACTGATTGGAGTTTTAGAACAGATTTAGTACATTGCCTACATTTGGGGAATAAAATAAGAATGGCAAAATGAACTGAAACTGTTCAACTCACCTGGAGAAACAGTTCAGAAGGAATTATAATGTAAAGTCTTGAAATAATCTTGTGTGACCAGTGGGATCCAGGTTTGTTACACGTGCATTTTTCTCACGAACAGTGGGAGGGAGTTCATTGAGAACTGGTTACTGCTGCAGATAAGGAACCCAAAACATGAGCTGTCAGGAGAAGTGCGGAGATGTATCACAGTATTCACATCTGTGTTTGCTTCTGACATAACAGACCCAAGGGCAGAATGTTTAATGTTTTGTTTAATACTATGTAAACTCAAAAGAGCTTTTCAGAAACTGGGATGCTTCAAAATCATGAGTAGCCCCTGACTGGTGTTTTTGTACTGAACTCTGTTAATGCTTTGACGTTGTAATTTCTGCTGGAGGTTGCACCAGTTTGCATGAGGAATGAACGTGGGACTGGCTGGCGAAGCAGAAAGCTGTCAACCCGTTAAACAGGTCTGAAGGATTCCTCAGCATGAAGAGCAAAGTCAGCAGAATCCTGGAGCCAAACGCCAGAAAAGCTTGGTGCACTTAACCTGGTGACCTTGTCATCTTGGAGAAACTTGGCAGGATGATGCTCCCAGCGCTCTTCCGGTGAAGGTCTTTTCAGCATCCCCTGCTGGGCCAATTATTTGGCCCATGGGTTCCCAGGAAGAATCTATGAAGTGTTTAAATGTCTTTTTAAAATTATTTAGAAATGCAGTGACTTAGGCTGACTCAAGGGTCCATATGGAGAGTGCAGTTTGTTTTGAGTGCAAGGTGCAAATAAAATGTCCAGATGGAAAAGTTGTGAGAAGTTTCAAGAGTTTTGGACTATCAAGTCTAATCTCATATTCTAAATACTGTTGAGATTTTTATTAACAAAATGTTGCAAATAACATGTATAACTATGTTGGGTTTGTGTGTTCTGTTCTCCCACATTTTTGATACATTAGAGCAGCAAATCTTGATTTAACAGAGGGCACAAAAAATCCTCATTAGGGAACTGCAGCCCCATAACCCATACAATGCATGAGGTGTAAAATCTTCTCTAGGTCTTCCTTCTCTGACTTCGTTACTTCATTTCTGGAGGCTTCTCAGGTGTTCAGAGTAGTAAATTAAACATCAACAAACAAGTTGGAAAATAATTTGTGTATTTTAATTTCCTAGGTACTATGACAATAAGGAAAGGTTTTGATTGCTGAATAAACATGTGGTTCTGCACCAGCTGTGTCTGATAACTGATAAGTGAAATCCCATGGGATAAAAGCTTTGGGATAGGCAGAGATCTGCTGCCTTTCTGAAGCACACACTGCAGAAATGCTTCTGGTTAAAAAATGACTGCAATTACTGAACTTGCCTACCTTTCACAAATCTTTAAAGATATTTATGCAAATAGCAGCTTCAGTGAGATGACAGTAAGAGCCAGGAGTTGTTTGTTGTGGGGTTTTCATGCCTCCTTGAACTAATTTCTGGCCCTAATTGTGTGCATACACGTGTAGTGCTCCTGCATCTCCTGAGAAAGGTCTTTTCTTCCCTCCCTGCAAGGCATTCATCATGCTGCTCCAGAGCCAGCTTCTGGGAGTGTGGTGACACTCATATCTTCTTAAAATGAAGAAAAATCTCATTCTTCATTAGCATTACTGATAGTTTACCTACCCAGTAAGGACTTTTAGAAATGAAGATGGAGGTATTTGACATGTTAATTCATGGGCATGTATAGGTGAGTTAAAGTATTCACTTCTAAGCCTTCTAATTCTTGCCTGAAATTTTATTAGCACATCACCAGACAAAGTGCTGTGTGAGGGGCTAGACAGTGTATGGATGAGATTTGAAAGATCTCACTGTTATATTTAATTTTCCTAAATAACTTCATAGGCAACTTGTTCTCTCCACAATTGCTGCATATTCTAAATTGGGCTAATCTGTGTGGTGTTCAAATCTGTTCAACAGGCCTGGTAAAGCTCAGGGAAGCGGTGCGTGGATTTTCTCCAGTTGGTTCAGCAGCTCTTGAGCTCAGCAAGTCCAACAAATCAGTAACTCCGAAGAACTCGGGTTGTTCTTTTCGCTTAAGACAGTGGCAAAAAAATAATCTTTGTTTCAAGTGGGAGTAGAGTGTGGGTTCAGTGAGTGTGGTCTTTTAACTCTGCTCGTATCAGGCACTGTTTTTTTGTGGAGTAGATTGACACCTTCCGAGCAATGAACTCCTGCCCTGTATTTGCCTGATGTTTGAAGGGATTAATGCATGGACAGTGTGTGGATTTTTTTGTGTCGCTGCTTGTTCCTGCTTGTGTGGGGAAATACGGACGATGTGTAGCTTCAGAGAGTGGTTTTTGAGAGATGATTTGTGAAGGTTGTTTGCTGACTGACATATGGCGTGGCATACGGTGCTATTTACCACCTCAGAGTCTGAACTTACAGGGAAATGATTTTCTTTTTTAAACATTTAACTCTATTAAGTACTTGTAGACATCTTCCATCATTGCCCCGGCCAAGTCAATTTACACTTTCCCTTTATTCTGTTTGTCCCATCTGTTTGTGACTGTTTGTTTTCTTCCTTTTTTTATTCTATAAACAGATTTTGGAGTTTCAAGGGCTGAGGGTCTCAGTAGCATCAAGCACTTGCAAATCTCTCTTAGCTTTTTACCTGCACCCTCCAAAGTGTCTTGTCTCAGACCTTCCTATGACGTGGAAATGGAAGCTAGGCCAACTGCTGGACTGGAAAAATGCTCTCTAATACAGCCTGGTGTAACATCATCTTTCCAAGGCATCCTAGTTCTCCCCTAGAATAGCAAACTTTCAAAACAGTGTTAGTGATGAAGAAATGATGTCAAGAGGTGCCATTTTTTTGTTAAAAATCTGGTTTGTAGTGGAAGAGGAAAAAAATAACATGGGACAAATTGTTATCTTAAAACTTGGGCAAATGGAGCTTTGAGATGATGGCGTTTCTGGAAGAGTACATCAATCCTTTTTGCCCTGGTGGGAGATGTTGAAATGAAAAGGCTTCAAAGGGAGAAAAATGCTCTGGGCTTTTCCAGGCACAACTCCTGATTACTATAGAAGTTGCTGTTGGGTTTGCTGTCTTCCAGCTGGGCCTGTGTAGGTACTGCAATGAAGATACTATTTATTTGCTTTTATATTATTGCTTTTTCAACAAATACTTTAAGTTTTTCCCTTTTATATGCAGAACTGCAAATCTTAAGAACATGAACAGAAGTGAAACAAATGCTCAAGTGTAGATTTACATAAAAGAGACATGAAAAAAGGACCTGAAATATACAGGGGCATGGCTTGTGTTTTCTGAGCTTGTTTCCATCTCTCTGGCTTATATTAGTGTCATTTCCCTAGCAGAGGCTGCAATTTTACAGAAAGAGAAATTAGGAATGTATACAAGCACTTGGAGAATGTTTCCTCTGCTCTGATTCTACTTCTGCCTCCTCCAGTCTCACTGGGAACATTCTGATTGAAGCGTGGGTCTACATCCCCATAAAACAGTGTCAGGATCTGTCCCACTTCCCTCTGAGCAATCAGTCACCTTGTGAACATTCCTGCAGAGAGAAATCAATAAATGCTTCTCCTCCCCCATTCCTCGCCTATGCTACTCTGCCTTTTCTTTTCTTTTTTTCCCTGAGTCATCAGGAAATGGTGGTAAAAGCTCTAAGCAATAAACCTGTATAGACTACTACAGCTGCTGCTTAAATGTTAAGGTGGTAGGAAATTTTGAAGTGAAGGTCCAGTCTCCACCGGTTTCCTGTATTTCCACTCTATTCCAGCTGTATGGATAGAGAATCTCATTCCAGAAGGCTAAATGTTGGTCCTTGTAATATTTTTAATGCAAATGATAAGCAGCATGTAAAGGAAAGGGGTTTTTACTTAGGTTATTTAGTTCTTTGTGGTGTGAGGCTCTTTCACTCAATAGAGAAAAGTATTCTCTACTTATTTGAAGCTTTGTGAAGATTAAGAGATTCTAAACAGAAAAATCTGTGTGGATTTGTCATTTACAAATTTGTTTCTTCAAACCAGTGTTTATAACATGCAGAAGAGATTAAGGCTGTCAGAACTGCACAATAAGGAGGAGCCAACATAGGTGTCTAGTCTGATGCTTAAAATACAGAAGACAACTTTTGGAGGCTTTCTTAACTAGATAAAACATCCTTGTGAAAGTGTTTAAATGAGGGTTGGTTTTGCTTACAGAGGCCATACATTTAAATAAGCTTAAAATGTAAACACAGCTGCATGCCTTCGTGGAGACATAAACCAACACGCCTTACACATTCCCCTCCTCTCCCACTGGGACTTGGTGCTATCCTAAGTTTGCCATATGACACCTTTTTGCTGGTAATCAGGAGAATTGTCAGTGTTTTGAGGTGTGACTGTGTGTTACCCTGCATGCTGAATGTTATGTGATTAAAAACCTGGTGCCATAGTAAAATCAGCTGATTGTGGTATCAAAGGGTTCCCTGCCTGAAGGAGTATTGCAGTGTCATCAGTCTGGTAGTCTCCTCCTTTTCCTATCTGTGGATATTCTTTCCAGGATCTTGGAATCCAGTGAAGATGACACACCAAGTCGGAGAGACCTTGTGCTCACAGCTCAGCCATTTCCAAAAGAGGGACAGCACAGGAACAGCCACCTGCCAGTGGCCATAAGGGCCACTGCCTCAGTGCTGCTGGTGTTGAAGGGACTTCTTTGTGATGTAAATGTCACTGGGACCCTGCTGACCCTCAGCTGGAAGTTTTGCCCGCAGCAAGGAGATCATTAAAACTCACGGTCCAGGTGTGCCAGTGCCTAAAGCCCCCCTGGCTTTCTGTAGGGCATGTATGTCCATGAGGAGGGGATTCTGTCGAGGCTCCAGCTGCCTCCAAACCAATGGACAAGCTGATTTAAGGTGTCAGCAGAAAGGAAATGTGTTTGAGGTTCACCAGACCCAGTTCCAGTTGGTACTTTCTTGCAAAGCCAAATTTCCATGGAGTTTTGGTTCCGATTCCATAGGGTTCGTCACCGGAGCACGGACTGCCTGCCAGGGGCACAGCTGCATATCACAGCCTTGAACCTCTGTCCCTGTCTTCCGTTCACTGCTGTTCAATTTTTCAGATTTATCAGATCTGTGTGTTTTACTAAAGCGTGGCAAAGATGTCTCATTCACTTCCCTCGAGAGACTTCTTTGTCAAACTGCAGAATGTGCTGCTTTGCTTCAGCAGAACCTGAAGGCTGAATTTGAACATTTTCCTAAGGTTCTGAAAATAAACCTTTTTGAAGGTTAAAAAAAAAGGGTTGTCAAATTAATTTCATGTTCTTTTAATTTCAAATAATTTATTTAGCCATGTTATTAGAAGCTTTTTAGGTCACTTTTTTTTTTCTTCCTAGTATAGAAAGCGGAGATTAAATGGCCATGTTTTGGAAGTGGGGATAAATCTCTCTGAAGTGGCATTAATATACCTTTCCTCAGCCTTGATGTCCATCCTTTGGAGGAAATGTTGACAGAGCAGTAACGTTTGTGCATCCTTTGATGTGTGAGGGTTTGACATCTCCTCAAACTCACCGTTGCTTTAAATAGTCCCAAATATTACTTTGAAGCAAGGGGAGCAGGAAAGGCGAATGACTGACGAGACAAATTTCCTTAATAACTTCCCATTTAGCCAAAAGATAAACTGGTTTTCATCTAACATTCCTCATTTATGGCAAGACTGAGACCCATGTTAAGTGGTTCTACAACATGCTCCAAAATCAGTTTCTGAACAAATAAATCACTTGCCTGTGGCTGGTTTGTTTTTTAATCGAGTTACAAATGCAGATTCCTGAAGTGCTTTTATTGAAGCAATTTTATTATATGTTAATTAAAAATATAGGGCTTCTACTTTATATCGCCAGCTTTTGAGGGGCAGGTCTGCAGTGTAGAATTGAAGCAACTGTTTGGGTTTTGCTTTTTTTTAAATTTCTTGCGGAAATCTCTGAAGCTCTTCTGGTTAACTTTGAGTGGATTTGTGCTGCTGTCCTTTGAAGAACTGAGCAGTGTGTTTTCATAGGAAAGTGTCTACTTTGGGTGGAGCAATCCTGCACATCCGCTGCGCAGTTCAAGCCTGGTCTGTGCCATGACACCTCTTTACACCTTTAGTGGTGTAAAATCCACTATTTTAAATACAAAATATGTTAAAGAATTGCTGTTGCTGAGCAGACACCAATCAAGGTGAGTGGCCTTTAAATATGATTTACCTGTTAAGAGTATTTGTCACCTGAATGTTATCAACAATATTTCTGAATTACGGAATTGTAGGGACAGTGGAGAGGGTTGAATCTTTGAGTAAGACATTTTTAACTGTGCTGTTTCTGACAGCTGAAATGTTATTGACCAAAAACATATTTATGTTTGTTCAGCACAAATGTTCTCCTCTGGAAGAGTCACCATCTGTCTCATTTCTTCTGCATCTGTGGGTATTTTTTGTTTTTTCTTTAACTCTGGGTAGACTTATTTTTAGAATCTGTGTTAGGTGATTAGTAGTTGTGGTTTGTTGCAGGTTTTTTTCTTTTTAAAAAGAAAATAAAATTTCAGTTTATTACTTATTACAATTTTTAACTCTCTCCCCCAGTGGTTTGATACTCCCCCAGTGTTTGGTTACGGTATTAAGCCACGAGCCATCAAGTTATTTCAGCTGCAGTGAGAGATTATCATCTTCTCACTGCCTCTTGCTGTCCCCCCAGGCTGGCACATGTTGTCACTCCTTAACCCAATTCTGCCAGAGCTCTCTGGGTTAGAAATACCCCAGACCATGTTGAGAAGTCCAGGGAATAAGTCTCAGCTACTCCTGTCACGTTGGGCCAGCAGCAGCAGCAGCAGCTTGAGGTCAGTATTAACTTTAATTTCTGTGTGTCTTTCCTGCAGTTGTGCTCCTGCTGACTTCAAATGGGTTTGAAATTGTTCAGCATTTAGGAAGAAGCAGCAGCATCTGGTAAAACCAACACTCAACAGTGTAGTAGTTCCAGGGTCTCCCAAGTACTGGAATAGAGGTCAGCATGGGAAAACTTTTAGAGGGAATTCCAGTCCCTGAAATCTTGGAAAAAACCACTCCCAGTGTAAATGGAGATTTGCTAGGAGCAAAAAATCTTTGGTATGTCAAGCAAGATGCTGCAAATAGTGTTGTTTATCAATTTATTTAATCTCCCCCCCCAGGGGATTTCATAGTTATCTGCTTTTTGGAGATCATTTTTAAAAGGATATTTTCACTTTTCATGGGTGTTGATGATCGTTGGTTGTTTCTTTTTAGAACTGTTAAAGCACCACTTTTCAAAGAATCACTGAATATTCTGAGTTGGAAGGGACCCGCAAGGATCATGAAGTCCAACTCTTAAGTGAATGCTCCATAGAGAGATCGAAGCCACAACCTTGGCATTATTAATTTTGCACACTGCTTTTAGATAGCTTTTTCTACTTTGAGAAGAAAGCATTCAGTATATGGCTTGTAATGTGAGGTTTGCAGAACTTAGTGGAATGAACATGACACGGCTTGAAATGATACAGTGAAAAAAAATCCCTGGCTCAAGGTAGTTTTAAAACCAAATTAATTAATTTTCTGTGCCTCTGACTGATGTTAATGTGGTGCTTTGGTGGTTTTTCCCCTTTTTGTTACTCCCTTAAAAGCTTCAAGAAGCTACTGGGTAACTTGTGGCCTTAGAAAGCACAGTGCCTTCATGTGTAGCTGAAATTTCCTGAGTAAGATCTTGTCAGCTTTAAACAAAGAGAGAGAGAGGAGGATCAGGCAGGTGACCATAGTGACGGTTTCAGTCATCGTTTTCATGGCTCCTGTGTAAGTACCAGGAGGAGGTGGTGTAGAATATTATTTAGGATGATGAACCCGAGTCAAAGAAGGATATTTTTAATTCACTGTCTGAAGGAGTCATTTTGTGGCTGTGAGGATGTTTGAGCTAACATGAAACACACCTGAAACCAACTTGTTTTCCTATTGTAGAGCTGTTGGTGATTCACTTGCATTTTGTGACAGGTTAGTTGCAGCCTTCAGTAATGAGCATTTTAAGTCCTTTAATTGAGCTCTTTCACATAATTTGTACATTCAGAGACTTTAAAATGCGTGGAGGGGATGGGGAACAATGTTTTTCACAGCATTTCAGAAAAAATATAATCACTGTCCTTGAAATTTTGCCTTCAAGACCAACAGGACTTTAGGGCTGTATCTTCCTCACAGGGTTTTATTTAAAGACTTTTTTATAGTTTGCTCCAGTTTCTTTTCTTTGCTAATATACCGGTTGGTGTCCAAGTTAAATAATTCAACCATCTTGTTTTTAAAAATGCATTTTTAAAAATCCTTTTATCTGCAGTAGGAGAGAATCTGGCCAGCCCGGCCTGTGCTCCAGGCTCGGCCCTTTGCAGCTCTGGGGATGAGCTATGCTGACTTCATGGGAAAGGGAAAGCTTTCAAGTGAGTGGGTTTTGCTCAGCTCCCTTTACAAGCCTTCACACTTCTGGAGGTGCAGAAAGCCAAACATTTCAGCAGCAATTTGCTTCGTTCCCGCTGCTCCTCGAAGTTGCAGATGCACTTGATTTAGGACAGTGCTCCAGCACTGCCGAACCATCAGCACAGCCCCGCGGTTTCAAGGGAGTGCATGGATTTAGCTTGAAGCATATGCTGAGCTGAAATGGGATGTAAACCAGGATATTAGTGGATTTTGTCAATTCTACCCCATTGCTCTGTACTTTTAGGAATAAAAGGGCATTTTCCTCATGCTTGGTTATTCTTTTTTGTTACCTTTTAAGATTTAGATATTTTCTTTTTTTCTGAATATGAAACTTCGTAGTTCTTCCCCATGTCTGTAGTCGAACTACATAGAAATGAATTCACCAAGATAACGTATGGGAAAGAAAGTGGTTTGGGTTCAGTCTGAGCAGGAAGACATCTCAGAACATTCATAGCTCAAGTGGTAAGTTAAGGGAGAGTTTAGGTCAGAAACCTGCCAGATTTGAGTGACTCCACTGTGCTGACCTTCCTCTCTACCCATCAAGAGATGTTGAAAATCTGTTTGAGCTCAGGCCACACTACTTCCATTTTTCCCCCTTCTTTTTCCTTTTATGTGAACAAAAATTTGAAGCTTGTATTGTCTGGTCTTGCCTCTTTAAATATAGATTATTTTATCTGACAAACGCTGGGTTTTGGCTGCACCTTCTCTTCAGCGACTTGTGTATTTAAGAGGAGGTCACCACTTGAGCGTGAGAAAAAGTGGGTTATTGAATTGCAAAAGAGCATACTTGTCTCTTTGAATTCCTTTGAGAACAGCCTACTTTATGTGTATTGCTGTTTGGAATTGGCCCCGTGCATTTGGCAAGCACAAATGGAAGTGGGTAACAGAGCCAGAATACTGTACTCACTCTTCCTTAGTGCTGCATCCTGGAGTGTGTCTTTAGGTTTTACTGAGGTTATTAGACTATTAAATTAGTGAAATGTGTGTTTGTGTGTATTGGAAGGAGCTTTTAATAGTCCACTTTGTTTCAGTGTTTTTGGTGACTCAGAATTTTTCACCCTATAGTCACGTTGAATAAATCATGGCATCAAAATTCTTCTTTTAAAGTAGAATAATTTATGCCTTGCAGCAAATACTTTAGAAAGATGAACTTTTAAAATTAATAGCTTTGGAGACCTGTCTCTGTTTAGCATGTTGTAGTTGTAATTTGTTTTCCATGGATGTTAGAGCAAAACAGTGGTGGCAGTTTATGATGCAAAGGGATATCCTCAGTTACAGAAAAGATGGAACAAGGATATATATTGAGGGGAGAATTCTCATTATTGTCATGAAATTTAGCATTGCTTTCTGCTTCCACTGAAAGTTTTAGGAGCACTTATATTCAAAGCCCACAAAGAAGCACTGGGCTCACAGAACTCATGGAAAAGAATTTTGAATTATTACTTGGAAAAGGAAAGTCTGTGCATTTCCTTTCTTTCCTGGCTTTCCTCCAGCTGCTGTTGGTGACATCAAAATAAACTCTGACTTTTGGGCAAAGGTGGGATTGTGGATTGGATCAGATGCTTATTCCAGCTGTGAACACTGCTTTCTTCTGGGGCTTGCAATCATTTTTGTTTATTGCATGAAGTTCCTCCTCCCTCCCTGATCTCCAGCTGTAAATGAGGGTTCCCACAGGCCCTTCCCTCCCCTTCTGTGTGTGTGGAATCCGTTCCGGATCGATGGAGTCAGAAAGGCTCGGAAGGGCAGAGACTGCTCATAAAACCAAGTGTGTCTTGGGAAGTGGGGCCTGGAGGCCTCGCAATCAAACGTTTCTCTGCATTGCTTCAAACATAAACCTCCAGCAGCTCCTCTTTTATGGTTCTGCACAGCACACTTTGGGTTTTAAAAGCTCCAGCAGATATGAAAGCATTGATTATTGGCAAACTAATCATCCCAAATTCATCTGGTGTTTCAAAGGCTTTCTCTAATTGAGCTGTTTAGGAAATTGGTTAGTCAAAAGATATGCAATGATAAAACTCATTTTCTTTGGGGAGAATTTTTAATTCATTTGTTGTATATTTGATACTTAGACTCAAATAATGGGGAGACTAATAACTGCAGAATGTTCCAAAGGGAACTATAAGCAAAGTATAGGAATTTTCCTGCTTAAAAATTGAATTTCTGGGCTGGCAAATGAGTGTTCTCTTTATTCCCAGACTGATATTTAAAATGCATTCAACTTTGCAGCATCATCCTTGTTTTGAGGCATTGTCTGCCAAGGGCTGTCCAGGTGTTATTTCATCTTGGGATTATTTTTTATGTAAAACGCAGATATTTAACTGAAATCAAGCACTCAATTACCTAGACCTGGCTCAGTGAGATTTTGCTGAAGAAAGGTGTCTAGAGAATTGCTCCCCAGCGTAAAACAGTTGATGTTCTATTTCTCAGCTCCTTGTTCTTTGGTTTAAATACTACTCTTTCATCTATATATAAGGTACATATATTCTCTCTATAAAGAAGCTCGAGGAAGAACTACTTAGTTGTAAAACTGCTTTAAATTGTTTGAATGCTGCTGAACAGGCTGCTGCAGCAGCTTCCAGTTTTAAGATGATTCAACAACAACAACAATAATCTGTGGTGGTTAAGCTGCAGAAGTCACATATAACTAATCTTTTTTCCAAAGTCTTTTTGTCATAGTTATTTTAAAATTGTTTATTTCCTAGTATTTTAAATTCTGACTGTTCAGCTACATCTTATCTTGTTCTTTTGCAGAATATGTACACAAAATACATAAAACTTTGTAGTTATTACTTGAGTGTGGAGCAGGAAGTGGAATATTCCCATCTCTCATACAAAGGTTCCCTGTAGTGAGGTTTCAATCCATTGCCCTCCCTGGAATCAGATTCCTATAAGTGACCACCTTGTATTGATGGCTGGAAAGATAAATAGAATAAATAGGATAATGAGACATTTGGGGTGGAGGTTGGGGTACAGAGGTTGGTGGCCAATATTGCTGACTTCCCCTTTACATTTACATTGTAAGGTCTTTGACAGGAGAGTAGGGATGGGGATGAGATGGAATTTAGCTGAGCATGGTGCTGTCTCATTTTCCTTGATTTACATTGGATATCTGCAGAGCACAAGGACACCCGAAGGAAAGAGATGCTTTCCACTGATACCCTTGTGAGCTGGTGCCTCCCAGCGCTGCCCTGGAGGCACCGTGTGCTCCTGGCGGGGCACCAGGCACACCTGAGTTGTTATTTAATGCAAACTGAAGGTGTCTGAAGGGCCGTTCCTACTCCCAATCAAAAAAGAAGACCAAACCAGTGAGTTTCACGGGCCAGTTGGCTTAAACTGATGCATCTTTATGGATTTTTAGTGGAGCCAAAACCGGTTGTCTTTGCAAAAACTGCATCACAATAGTGTAGGACTGTGTGTATATGTTTATAGTAATCCATTAAGCACCACAAACCACACGCTGTGAATACATTTACCTAAAGCATTGTTTAGTGTTCTGCTCTGATTTCTCTTAATGTTCCACTCTTATAGTGTTGATTAATTTACAATTTGTTTAATATATCAAGTTCTTAACCCACTTAAATGAAAGGCAGCATAAGATCTTTCTGCTGAGGTGGCCCTTATGCCTTGAAAATACTGGGATTTCTCATTTGGGCATTAAATTCCAAGCTTTGGCATAGATGTTTTAGAGATGTGTGTGAGATACCAGACCTTCTAGTCCTGGGAGGCAACGAATTGGAGGTTACCTGGAATGTTTTGACCAGAACTCTGTTCCAGGTTCTGTATTCAGCTCAGGATTTTGCCATGGATGTGGCCATAGAGCTTTGCTCCGGAACGCTGGATCCTGCCATCCAGTCTGGCTGTTTTCTGAGAGACCAGAGGCACCTGAGCCAGGGTATAATTCACTTCAGCTCTTTGTCTCTCACAATCTGTAATCAGCTCCTTTCACCCAAGCAGTTCTTAAAGGAATTAACAACTGAACAGCTGAATTCAGCTTGTGCAGGTAACCAGCATATCAGGAATAGGTACCTTTCAAAAGGCTTTATGTCTTTCTCTAGTTAGCTTACTTTCCTTTCCCATAGGTTTTTAGTTAGATATAAATACTTGGAATTAGGTTTTTTCCTCAGTTTAGCCTCTCACTGGTTCTAATGGTGCTGTTGAAAACAGTGAAAAGCTTTCTGGAGAGGGATATTCAAGCAGTGTATGTGTTAAGCCCCTTGCTTCCAAGCTCTAATTCCAAATCAGCATCCTATACAGATCTGCTACTGCATTTCCTTAATCCTAAGCAGTTCAGGATTTTTTTTCCCCCTTCAGAGGAATTTTAATTATTTTTGGTAGCACATATGTGGAAAAAAAAGTAAAAAAACCCCTTTTGCTGTAGTGTGAATGCGAAGTCGTTGCTATTGTCAGCTCTCAGTGGGTTACTTGCATATAAATAAATTGCGGGGGGGGGAGGAATAATCTTTTGTTAACGTTGCATTCTGTTTCTCGTGGCTGCTATGGCAACAGATGAGCCAGTACTGGCGTGGAAAAGCTTAATGGCACAGCAGAATGGAGTGATGAATTTAGCAGGAGGAAGAAGGGAAGAGCACAAATCCTTCAGCAGTGCTGTGAAATGACTCACCAATTAAGCCGCAGATGGGGAAGGACTTCCACATGTATTTACAAATTATTGAAATCAGATTTTGGCGATTATATTTGGAGCAGGAAGAGTGGCAGACTGGAACTTTGGGGAGCAGTAAATTAGACTGTGTCGTTTGCAGATGATTCGGGTTTTTTTTCTCCCCCACCTTGAATCAGCTCCTTTGTGTAGCTCGTAAAGGTGGAATTTGCTGTCCTGGGTGTTTCGTAAGTGGAGTCCTCAATGACATTCCTGCCTCTGGACATTGCCAAGGAAAGGCAGTGAACGGTTCCTGTCCCCTGCCCTTCTAAGATTTTGGGCTGTAAGAGGTGCCTTTCCCTGTTTTGTCCTGCTAGGATGCAAATAAGGGGTTAACCCTCCTTTAGAGGATAAATAGTGAATGTTTTATCTCTGCTTTTTTCTTTTAGTCTTCAGTAGTAGAAAGCACCTCTCACACACTTCAAAGCTTGGCTGCAGTAGCAGTCTGGGTCATAAATCAGGATTTCGTTGGGAAGGGAAGGTTTTATTGGAATGACTGCAGAATGTCATCTTGTGCCATCTTTAGGTGTTACTTTGAACTTGATAAATGTGATGAGCCGGATTCTGCACTCGGCTGGTTCACGGCCCCTACTTTTTAAACTCACAAGCTTTGGTTGGGTGGTGGGCTGTTTTCCCCCCACATCTGTTCTGGCATGACTTCTGTTATCCTGAGACAGAGAGGGATTACTTAGAGCTCTTGGGGAGAGTACTTGGCATCTCGAGTTCCTGGTGAGACATCAAGCAGGCATTATAATTGCTGCTCCAGTGGGAGTGTTTGTGCTGAGGAGAAGGTTCCAGAGCATGGAGTCTTCTCTGCAGAAACTTCACCTGGAGCTTTAGCATTGAGGATGGCATGTAATGGAAATGGTTCCGGAAGTCAGTAACCTGATTATTTACTGTCAGTAAATAGTGCCAGACAGTGCAAATTGCACAGCTGTGAAGTTTTTAGCAATAGGGGGTTTTCAAAAGCCTGGAGGGGAGGAATATTGGCCATGAGAGGAGAGGCAGAGGGAGGGCTTTGCCCAGAGCAAGGGAAAGCTGAAGAAGGGAAAACCAGTAGAGGATGTTTAGAAGGCTGTCAGAGAAAGGGATAGAGAAGTGACAAGAGGCTTATTTTTTTATTTTAATGGAGAGACAAGAACACTTCTGAAAGATTTTTAGCAAGAAAAGTTAGAGATGGATAAAGGATCTTATGTGAAGAGTGTTTTGGCCAGACTAAAGGATAAAAAAAAAAGTCCTGTAGGAGAAATCATTGATGCTATGGGTGATGCTTCTCTTGGAAGCTGCGGGAGAAGGTAACAAGCTACAGGAGGCACAAAAATGCCTTGTTCACTGCAGACACAGACTGTAGGGAATAAAGTATCTTTGTGTACCCTGAAAGGTCTTTTTGGAGATGCTGTTGGCACTTTAAAAGCTTTAATCTGTATTGTCTCTTTTCAGATTTCGACTTCATTATTTGAGGGGGTTGAACAATGTGGCTTGACTCTTGTCAGAGCTGGGTAAGGGCTTTTCTGGGTTGCTTTGTTTTGGTATTTCTGATGCTCCCAATTGCAGGCAGAAAAATACCTGAAGTTGCTTTGTGAGGGTTGACATAAATGGTGATTGGAACAGGGTGGGAGAAAAATTAAATGGCAGTGGAAAACCAATTTTAATGTATTCTCCAAAACTGAGTAGAGTTGAAATTGTGCCTCTGCTACGTGCTGTGAGCTTGTTAAAAGGAGTCCTCTGTCCCTCCTGGGCAGGGAATGTGTCCTTGCCATCCTTTGGGAAAGAAATTTGCTTTGACAAAGTGAGAGGCTTTGTGGGACCTTACTTGCCCTGCTTGATTATCAACCCCTCTGGGGAGAGATGGAGCAAGTCTATAAAGGACTGTTGATTTCCATTTCAGGACAGGCCTCGCAATAGGATGTGGGTGGGAAATACTCCTGGGTCCTTTGCAGCCTAATTCTGCTAAGGAATAGCCTTATTTTGCAAGATTCCGTGGTTTGAGATGTGCCCTGAAGGATGAGGCTGAAAGGCTTCACTGTAGGCTTGGTCCTGCCTCAGCTGAGGAAGGAGACCCATCATCTTGCCTGCATCAACGTTGTTAGTCTTGGAAATAATTTTTGTCATTGTTTGAAGGAAAGTCCCGTTAAATAATGTATTTCAAGCAGTGCTGCTGTGCAAATGATTAATAGTAACACCTCAGATTATTCCTGGCTCACCACTTCCTTCTCAACTCCACTTGTAAGAAGTGTATTTCAGCCCTAGACACTTCCTAAAAATTATTTTCTGCTCCATAAACCAGCATAGTGTATCTCTGATTTGAGCAATGGTAAACTGAAGGTAAATTTTCTTGCCTCTGACAAAGTTGTCCCTTCTCTTGACATCATTATACCATTCCTGCTAAGGCTGGCTTTCTTCCCAGATAACTGAAAAGCAAAATTATTTCTGAAGAGTTGGGATTTTGGCTTTGGAAAGACTTTAAACCAAACCAAATTGCAGATAGGGATTTATAAATGAAATATATTTGCAACCCCCATTTCTATTCCAGCCTTGGACTCCTCAGCCCCTCTGTGTGTGGATGTGGGATGTGCTGAATTTGTGCTGCTCTCTTGGTGGAGGACGGCTTTGACTGCCTGAAGAGGGGTAAAACCATATATTGAGAGAGTTTAAGTGCTACAGGAAGTTCACACAGTTACTTGCAGCATGTTTTATTCGGTGAAGTCAGGAGTTTGTAATTATTGAGCTGCTAACAATGCTGTGAGATAATAAGGGAGCTGTCTCCAGTCTGGAAAAGCAAAAGCATAGAGGAGAGAAGCTGTAATCATTTGAAGTCATTGAGAAATAAAGCTGCTCAGGGAAGTCTTTCCTGTGTCAAACAAAAAATGAGTCTAGAGCTTGAAATACTGAACAAGGATGCCTGACTTGCACAATGCTCTCTGTGAAGTTACTCTTATTTTCTAGCAAGAATCCTGCTGGTGTCATTACAGTGCTGGTAATAAATTGAAGCAGAAAACGTTCATTTCTTGCTTTACAGCCATTTGCACAGAATTTTCTTAGTTCTGAGTAACTACTCAAAAAAAATCCCGCAAAACAAAAGGCTATTGGGTTTTTTTTTTTTTTTTTTGTTTTGTTATTTTTTTTCTTTTTAATCTGGCTGTTTGGAAGTTCAGATTCTGACCCTTCATACAGCACTTCAGGATTTGGGTGTTTGCCTGTTTGTTGGTTTTGGGTTGTGTTTTTTCCTGATTGGAGTGAAGGGACTGCACTGAAGAAGTTGTTCTGAATTTTGTTCATTTTCACAGCCGACTTAGAGCTCTTCTGACCGAGAGAAACCTTCAGCCTTAGCTCTTCTTGTGCCCGGATCTGCTGTAGTACTCGTGTTTGGCTGTTGCAGGATTACCCTCTCTAGCCTGTATTTCCATACTCTAAATCTTCCCCAACTGCCTGAAATGTGGGTGGACAGCTCAGTACATTCGTTTTCTGTGGAAAGAGAACATTTTTGGCTCCTTGCCATCCTTGACCTTTAATACTATGAGGGGCGAACTACAGAAAACTCATTTTGAGTAGTGTACTGTCAGCATTGCTCACAAACGCAAAAAAAATTCCTTTTTACCTGGCAATTCCTTAATATACAGGTATAGCAGCACACTTGGAACGCCTTAAAAAGCCAGGCAGGATGAGACACAGCAAACCCCATTTGTCTGAACATGTTTCAAATTCCCTGCTAAAGAGAAAGTGTTTGTATGTTGCTCTCCAGAAACTCTTAACTCTCCCTGCTCTTTCCAGTGCTCCACTGGGCTTTGTAAACTCTCAGGAATATTTTGTTACCAGTCAGAATGCTTTTTCTCTTTATTCCATATGTTTTCCAGTGTCTGCAGGTTGGGACACTCAGGTGGATGTGGTTTCTGTATTTTTCTTTAACCTTGTGTTCACTACTCAAACATATTTGTGTGGTTAAAGTGGGCTTAGAGGTGTGATGCCCTCGAGATTTGACATCCCTTTTGGCAATTAAATACAGGATTCTCCAGTTATTAAGTATCTCCAGGTGCCATCAAATACAAAGATACAGGAGACAGAACTTCTCTTTCTTCCTGAATGCTTAGAGCATATCATGAAAAGAAAAGAAAATAAAAAAGATACAAAGATGAAATATGCAAAATTCCATCCCAGCCCTGCAAATCCCAAAAGGTTGGACGAGCAAACTAATGTATTCCTAGTTCTTGCTAGTCATAAGACATGAAGTTATAAGATTATGATGGTAACTGCTTTGTCCTTTTCCCCCCATGTAATTTTAGCTATGAGAATCCATTGCTGAAATTCTAAAAGAGCATATATTGAATTATATAAAGCATTAATCTTTAAATCTAGCAGATATACTGAAATTGTTGGGATTATTAGGCTTTTCTAGTAGCACGTGTACTCATGTGGATCTGGTACTCTCAGTTACCAGGCCTTAGGGGCTGTCTCTGATGCTATCGACTCTTTATTTTTGATAGGAGAGAGTTTCTAGCCGAAGCAGTTTTCAGGCTCTGAAGCTTTAAAAAAAAAAAAAGCTTAAAAGAAGAAAAGAATGAGACCAGTGCTAATTGTTGGTTTCTTACAAGCAGGGCTTTCCTGCAGAGCAGTGGCTTGGGGGTATTCAGGTGAAATTCTGCACTCCAGAAGCCAACAGGAAGCTTTTTTATGGTTTTGGGCAGGTTTTTGGAGTCTCTGAATGACCTAGCCTCCTTTTGAAAGGGCAATTTCATTATTTAGTGTGAATTTTATGCATTTTTTAGTGAGAACACATTCAGCAGTACGTTATCATGCTTCTAATGAGGGCCAGATGTGTTTCTGCTGCAAAACCGAGGCCATAATGCAAAAAGGGACTTGCAAAAGAAGAAGTGCCTTTCCCAGGGAGAAGAGCAGATCGTTTGAGGTGAAGATATTAACTTCTATTAATAATTAGAGGGAGGAATCCATGGGGATTGGTGTGAAACCATAGGCGATACTGATTTGTACAGACAACTGCAGGGCCCTTTATAATGAGGAGGAATGACACTGCAACTCTCTGAAGACAATTACATTGCAAATAAACAACTTATGTCAGCTAAGTGGTGTTTATTGCCATAATGGAAATTCATTTCAAGGGCTTGAGGCAAAGTGAATATGGCCCAGCCAAGTGGAGCATTCCACAGCGAGGTGCTCCCGCTCCTGCCATTCCCAGGCTCCGGAGTTCCCGTGGAGTGCAGTGAGTGCAGTGCGTGCCCGTCAGGTGACATGCTACCAGGTAATTTGGGTCCATTTGCCTAGTGGGGTGTTAAAAACACACTGGAGGACTCTCAAATATTTTTAATTACCACACTCTGTGCTGCCACAGAGAGACTCGGACTGGGAGAGTGGCCCCTGCACTCCAGATGAGAGACCTTAATTTTCAACCTGCTTTATGCACTTACCCAAGTTCTCTCTGTTACCCAGACAAACTGCACTTCTCTGGCTGTCTCTGTACAGCAGGGATGATCACACAGTTGCCTGACTGGGATAAGCACATTTAAAAGGCTGTGGTGCTCCCATGCAGTGTGGAGATAGGGACCATAATGGGAATTGTCAGCTTTATTTCATTGTTATTGTTCCCACTGACTGTTTCCCCAGGCCTATATGTGGGCTGTGTGCCTGTCACCACGCTGTACTCCCAGCTGATACGGTTTTCCTTCTGCCACTGTGTTTTTTGAGATGCTGTTTCTGCTGTTCTGGAAAACTTGCCCAGGTTGCTTGGATGAGACTGAAGACTTGTGATTAAAGGGAGCATCTCTGCATTAGTGCATGAGCAGCATAACTTTATACAGAATGTGAATCCTCCGAGATGTTTCTCCTTTCGAGAGTGCTGCTGACTTCCTCATGTCCTCACCAGCTGGAAGAAGTGAAAGTTGTATTTTGAAGGGGATTCATCTGGAGTAACCCTGTGTTTGATTTAACATTGCTGCACTTTGCAGAAACCTCTCATTGAACTGATGAGCTCTTTGACAGCGGGTGAAATTCTCTCTGAAAAGACAGAATTTTGTGTTTCCTCACGGGAATGGTTTCATATATCATGCCTGAGGCTTGAAACATCACCCTGATCTTTCTGCAGAGGGCCATACCATCGCTATCTATTTCCCCTGGGCATCAAGCTTGTTTTGTTCTTGTAAAATGCAGGAAGAAACAGTCAGAAGACCAGAACAGGCATGTTGTTTGATTAAAACTTTCATCTCAGTGAGTAGGAGTTGCTCCCGTTTCTTCCTGTAATGCCAAGGATTTCAAATTGGGAACAGTTTAAACTGAAGATTAGTAGCTGGGTCAGGATGCACGTGGATTACAATGTATCCTTTCAGAGAGAAGCAAACAGATGTCCTAGCAAAAATAATAATAAAAAAGATTAAAAATGACCTTTCCTCTGCATTAGCTGCCATGAGAAGAGGGGAAGCCTACACAGGGAAAGTTTTGATCCAGAGAGAGGCAGTCAGGAAGTTCAGCCATGTCCTGTTGCAGAAATAGCTCCTATGATGGATTGGCTGCTTCCTAACTGTGTTTTCAGCAAGTTTTGAATCTTGTATGAGCATTTTAAAGCATTTTCTTGAATCATCACTTGGCTCGCATTCCCCCTTGTTTATTTTTGAATGAATACCTTGATACGTGAGACTGTGGAGCAGGGAGGCATCAGGATTGTCATGGAAACAGGAGCTGCAGCGCTGGCTTCCAGCCAGGAGATGTGGTGATTCATGGCTTCAGAGTGGGCGTCTGGAAATGAAATAAGTTCCAATTCTCAGGTGAATCAATGAAATAGTATTTGTGTTTGTGTTTTTATTTTCCCCTAGGAGGTGTTCTGAACATCTTCCCCTCATATCCTGTTTTATTTCTACCATTTTAAAAGGTAGGAATGGTGTTCCCTAAGCATATACCCAGCGTCTGAGCAGTAAATACAGCTCTGTGTGGGGAATACTCACCTGCCTCTTGTTTTCATTTTAGCTTAGCCTTAAATTCAAAAAATACAAAACCTGTAAGCTGGAATTTTGTAATGTAGCAATTTGATTTAATTCTGGATGAGTTTGGGAACAGGTTTGTGCACTGTACGTGTGAATGTGGTCTCAGTGTAGGACATGCGAATGAGGTAATTGCAGATCAGGGTTTCTAAACGTAACCTCAGTTTCTATAAATGGTGTTTGTGCCCACACTGAATCCCACGTTTTGTTTGTATTCATATAAATATAAAGTAAGTAATTGCAGGGCACATACACATAAGTGTAGGTGTGAACAGCAGCACTCTGCTGTGGCACACGTAGTTTGGGGCACTGCTGGTGCTGAGGATGAATGAGTGGCTCATCTTTGAGAGGTGCCAGGAGGTTGAATCCTCCTCTTTAGCTGCTGGATCCCTTCAGTGCTGTATGATTATATTTATATATAATATGATATATTTCCAGAGCCTCATAAAATCCCTCAGTTGTATTTAATAGTACAGAAATTGAGTGGAAATTTAGCCTCACGTTGCATACCCAAGAAGCATCTTCAGGGTTCTCTTTAAAATGAAAGCAGTTTATGAATGAAGATATTTTATATTGTGTTCATCAGGAAGAGAATCTCTTGCTTATCTGCTTTTATTGGTTTGTTTTTAAGTTGCTGCTGCAATGGCCAAAGAACTCTGTTGCTGTGTTCTGACCTTTGTGGATGTGTGGGAGTGGATGGGTACGAGATAAATTTACTTAAGCTTTGGGAAAAACCTTGTGTACCAAAATTTTTCACTGCTGTCTTTAAGTTAGGGTGCCCTATCAATTAATAAGGCATCACTCCTGTCAGTAATTAAGACTACAGAGAGGTGATTTAATAGGTTTTACGAATTTGAGTGCCATATATTGTTACTGATTGCTTTTCTGTTTAAATCTTCAAGTCACAGACAGGGTGACCTTTTCCTCCATTTCTTCCTACCTGTGCTTTTGCCATCAGCTCTGTGGTTTAGGTGATCAGTTTTTCTTTTAATCATTTTTGTTTCAGTGGGCTGTGCTGTTCCCTTGGTATCTTTTTCCTACGATCAAAGAGTTCATTTTGTTGCCGCAGCTGTTGTTTTACCTTCTGTCAGGACTGTTACAAATCCACATCTCTGAGCTCTTGGAGTAGTTCTTTCACCAACTGTTTGTCAGTGCACAGGCTTTGATGTCTGGCGTTTCGGGTTAGCTGCTGCTGAGATGGTTTATCCTGGGGAGGTTTAGCAGGTTTGTGGGTGCTGCTGGGAGTTCCACACCCGTGGTGGATCACTGCTCCTGAGGTCTGAAGTGCCTTCTCCAGCTGTGCACAAATGGGAATGTTCCCGTTGCCCCCCGGGTCCAGCCTGGCTGTCTGTGCTGGGGAGGAACAAGGGGCTGGTCTGCATTAGAGCAAAAATGTGATCAGGAGGGTTTGCTGGGACCAAATTCTCCTGTGCTTTCCCACCTTGGAATCTGCTTCCAGCCCTCCCCTTCTGCCTTTTAGTTTTAATAAAGCAAAAGAACAAATTTGTTCTTTCACACAATTGTTTTGTTGTATTCCGAGCCTCGTCTGTTTACAGCATGTGCAACTGAGAGAGATTAGGTTGGGGGAGAGGGGAAAAGAAACCTCCGGGGCCCTTGTGGGCTTTAAAACCATCTCCCTGTATTTCTGAGGTGCCCTAAAATGCCTCTTCTCTAATACGAGCTGCTCTGTGGGGTTTTTTTAACCTTCTGTTAAATTAGTAGGGCTATTTTTGTTTGGCTTGATTGTGGTTTTTTCCATATTTTGCTCTGCTGTAGATGTCCTTCATCAGGAGGCAAAGCTGTGGAAAACCAGGGAGATGTCCCTCTACCTCCCTGTTTTTCCTGTGCTGTGTACTGGCACTTCATTTGGCTGTTGTCTTTTATGAATAGTGTGGCTTTTACATCATCATTCCAGTTGGGAACGAATGTGGAGGAGGGGAATGAAGTAATCCTTCCTCAAAGGCATCTCTTGCTGCTGAATTAGTCAGTGCTGTGCTTCTGCCTCACCTGGTGAAACTGCTGGCTCATACCCACCAGGGTGAATGTCACCCGGCACCCCTGGGAAGGGTTTAATTATGGATATTTTCGTGTCAACATGCAATATTCTGTGACTTTCTTGTTTTACTCAGACTTACCAGGATGGCTGAAGAAGCCAATGTAGAAATAGGTCCTGTAGAATATCTGACAGCAGCTGAAGGAAATGTGTCTGAAGAACAGCAGTGTTCTATTCTGACTGCTGAGAAAACAGAATAGCAGCACAAGCAGCACTTATATTCCTATCCCCGTAATCAGATGGGAGCAAAACTAATCAATGTTTTTAGTATGAAAGTAAATTTGGGATACAAAGTAAACAAGACACACAAGTTATGGCAATTTTTGGTTCTTTCTAGAAAACTTTGGTGATATTTCATTAACATGTCTTGTTAAATGCAGACAGACAACAGAACACATCATTGTTTCAGAGAGGAGAGCACTTGGCTTTCACAGTTTGGACAAAGGGTAGGGTTTGGAGGCAAGGAGCTGTGTGTCCCTTGATAACCACATCTGACAGCACAGCAGCTGTGCGGGAAGAAACTTCATGCAGACAAGTTCTTCTGTAGAGCTTTGTTTTTCTTTATCTCTAAGGCCACTGAATCCACCTGATTCAGCTGTTCATACCCCACGTGTGAAGCTTTTTATACTTAACTTTTATAAAACCAAATCAACAACAAAAAACCCCTGAAATGTAGGCTATAAATGGATGTGACCTAATAGAATATTTAAAATTAGGACTGTTGGATTGGTTTTGTGTGGGGTTTCTATGACGTCAGACAGGTCTGTACCAGGACCTTGAGTGACCTTTTATGTTGTATTGAGCCCTGAAATTCTTTCCAAAAACGTTCCAGTCACTGGACCAGATTAATGGGGTTAGAAGACCACCTCCTCTAGTAGGATACATCTGCCCCAACATCCAGTTTAAATATTGGGTGGCTGTTGTCTCTGGGCTTCCTCAGTGGCTGATGCTGACAAACAAGCACCTCCCCAGGGTGATGAAGCTGACCTGTCTTTAATTCTTGCCTGAGGATAAAATTAATTCCCCCCGAGCAGTGTGTCAGGGTTTTTCCACTGACTCTAAATGTAATCTAGGGTTGAGTAGTTTGCACCTGGATTTCTTACACAAATATTAATAAGTGTCTAGCATCCCTTTATCTCTGAACAAGGTTTGCAGGTAAAATATAATTTTTTAAACACTATGTACAAAAAAAAAAAAAAAAAGTTCTGGGAAGGCTACAGGATTTCAATGCTAATCAGTGCCTGATTTTCTCCTGTGTCTCAGAGGAGATCTTTTACCTCATCTTGAGCTGTAAAAGTCCCTTTTGCCCCTCTTGAGAAGAACTGGGGAGGCTGCAGAGAGTGGGATGTGATTGGAATCGGTGGTGGAGCTGTTCTCCTATGCATTGAAGTTATGTTTATCATCCAGCTTTGCACGGCAAACAAAATGCAAACTGGCAGAGACCCTGTTCCCCCTTTACCTTCTATTTTCCCCCTTTCCCCCCTTTTTTTCTCCCTTCCCTCTCCTTTTTTCTCCCTCCCCCCACCCTTTTTCTTCCCTTTTTCCCCCCTTTCCCCCTCTTTTCCTCCTATTTTCCCCCTTTCCCCCCTTTTTTTCTCCCTTCCCTCTCCTTTTTTCTCCCTCCCCCCACCCTTTTTCTTCCCTTTTTCCCCCCTTTCCCCCTCTTTTCCTCCTTTTCCCTTTTCTCCCCCTTCTTTCCCCCCTCCTTTCCCTTTCCCTTTCCTTCCCCTTCCTTGCCCCCTCTTTTTCCTCCCTTTCTGCCCCGTGATCCTGTATTCCTCATTCCTGAGCATCCTTGCCCGCCGTGTCCGGGGGAGCAGAGCAGGAGGAGGTGCTCGGGTGCTTTGCACGGGGCAGCTCCGCGGGAAGGCTCAGAATATTCAGTTCCGTGCTGGAGACTGGCGGGGCCGGCCGCCCCCTCCCTGGAGCGCGCTGAGTGCTTGGGAAATGACCGTGCTTGGTGCTTTTTGCTTCCCTGAATCCCGAGTGCTCCCGAGGAAGCCAGCACAGAGGAGTACAGAGGAGGAGTCTCTGCATGAGCCGGGCCTGTTGGGGCAAGAACTTGTTTTGCCTTGAAACTTAATGCAAAGCTTAGGCAGGACTGAAGATTAAAGGCAGCTGGTGTGCTGGGTCCATGGGAAATGAGGAGTGCTCAGCCATTTCTAACGTGTATTACTGTATCTGAGGGGCCACAGTTCAGCCAAGATGACTTTATAACTCCCTTGCTTGTACTGGGCAAGGGAAACAAAGATTAATCACTGGGCTAAACTTTCCTTAGTATTTATTTCCCATGCTGGCGTGGGATGTATTTGAAGTATCAGTGATTTGCTTGGTTGGAGTTTTCCCCTTCAAAATTCAAGATAAAGTTGTACTTTTGGGAGAAAGGGCTGATCTTGCTAGTATTTTAAGTTGAAATAGAATTCTCTGAGACGACTGAAGTGATACTTTACTGCTGTTGTGGTTGACTCCATTGATTTTACAATGTCTGTTCTAGGATTGGGAAGCTGCACATTTTCCTTTGCACTTCCCTCTAAACAGCTTCTTTTCTTCAAAAGACTGAGTACATCAGAGAGCTTCGGGCTCTTGAGTTACCAGGCAGCTCCGGGTACTAAAAATGTGCATGGAACCACGTGTAGTTACTGAGAGTTCAGTTCATTTAGAAAGAAACTCTAAATTGATACCAGTCAGACCAGCTCTGAACAGGGCAATGCCACTGTTTGTGTTTCTGTGTTTAATGAGTGATTATTTATTTCCTGGGAGTACATTTGTGAGGAGAATGTTTTCCATTTTCCAGCCACGTTTCAGTGATGTGGTTAGCGTGGCTTGCGTTTTGCTTGGGCAAAATATGAAGCTTGTTGAGAGCCACATGATCAGTTTGGAGGAGCATGCTGTTTTTCTGGGGTGTTCAAAAAGGAAGCCCCTCTGCCTTCCTTAAACACACCTATAGCGTGTTAAAGAATGAGCGGCACTGCTCTTCTGCCTGTTGTCCCAGTTCTGCAATGCCATCACTGTTACATGCTGTGTAAATCTCTACAGCCCAGAAAAACAGCTGAAAACTCATTTGACTTGGATGGAAAGGCATTTATGTGGGTATCAGTCTAAAGGCTGGCAAGATAAAAATCTTATCTTGGTTGAGATAAGGGGTAGCTGGAATTCAGAACAGGCAGCACTAGTTTGGTCAACTGTCAGAAAGGTAAAACTCTGGTGATTCAAGCTCTGAAGGCCAAGGATACTTTTTTAATAGCTGCTATCTTTAAAAGAAGCTTTTTTCCTCGGTGGCTGCTCCTAGAAGGCCAAAATCCCCTCACGGTCCTCAGTGGGGGTCCTTTTCAAGTGTCACTGTTCTTTACTAAACACCCCTATTACAAGCCCTTTGTTTGGGAGTGGTGGGTTAAGTACCCAAACAAGAAACAGTCAGGAATAGGAGTATTCATTCCTTGTTGTTTAGGGTAAGGAGTAGCTGCCACCACAGCAGGAAAGATTGGAAACCAAAGAGGAGAAATAGAAAATGGTCATGAGAGCGGTTGCTGCTGGTGTAAACAATTAACACTTTTCATTTTGGATAAAGCCCAATCATGGCATTTTCAAGAAAAGGATGATTGTGCCCCACCACCCCTCTACAAGCAACCACACCAAGTATGTTGTGATGCACAGTCCTTGCTCCCTATCTCTGGATCCTTTTTTGCTTTCCTTGGGGTTTCTTTTCTTGTTCCAGTGCTGTATTTCTTTCCTGATGTTTTGTGTTACTGCTCTCTGCTCCCTCTGATTTGTTTGGGGTGACACTTTTGCTGTGAGGGGGACACTTCAGCCAGCCCATGGTTACTCCCTGTGTAAGAGGGCTGCTGTGGAAGCAGGAGCAGAAGCAGAAGGTGAACTGCTGGGACAGCTCTGGAGCTTTGGGGAAGATCCTCTCTCATAGTCTGAAGTTGCTGCAAGGGGCAAGGAAGGACTGGGAATTTGGGCATATCTGGGGTCATCCAGCTGTTCCTGCCCTGGTTCTCCCTGAATCGTTCCTTTCAGCTTCTCTGCACTTGCAATGCTGGAAGTTCACTTATTCTGTGGAGTAGCAGAGCTTGGTGCCTTTTTGTGCACATCCTCGGGCACTTTCAGGCACATCCAGTGGTGTTTTCCCACCGAAGTGGTTCTGCGTTGCTGCTAGGGGGCTCAGCTCCGAGCCACAGGGGTGTGGGTGCTTTGGAGCCCAACCCTCTTACACTTCTGCAATGCTCTTGCGCTCATAGTTTATACTCCACTGGTGAGTTTGGGCTGTGCTTGTGTTTCCCCTCGGCTTCATGATGATTCTGGCTGGACGTTGCCTTCACGTGTTTGGATGAATTCAAAGCTTTCTGAACACCCTTGCAAAGTGGAAGTTGCATCTGCCTTTGCTGCATTTTTTCATTCACTGTGGTGCTGGGAACTCACTCTGCTCTGCAAGGGACTGTTCTGAATTAGAACAAAGTTTTCTTGGAAGCCAAATGCAAAACGGTGCCATTTAACTTGCAGAGAGGCAAAAAAGTTCTGTCTGGGCTGTAGGAATGACAGTTGCCCAGGGAAAGTTAATACTTCCAAGTACTCCTAACTCTTTTTTTACATCATCAGCGACTATTTATGCTCTGTCAGCTTGAAGTTACATTGTCTAAAGTGTATCAAGTCAGAATGGTGTCATTGCTTTTATCATCTCTCTCTTCTTGAATGTCACCTCATCTACTACTTCTTAATTCCATTTCTGTCACTCTTTCCATCCCTCATCTCTTCCCTGGCTTGCCAGACAGCACTGCCAAACTATCAGACTTGCTTTCCAATTGAAGTCACTGCAGCTTAGCTCACAGCCAGGCTTTGCAGCATTAGTCAGGAAAACTTTGGCACCAGCCTGACGCTGAATTCCGAGGCAGACGTGGCTGCCTCCATCGGAGGGATGTGCTGGAGAGAAATCCAAGGGTGTTTTTGTGCAGGTGCTGATACAGACGAGGGCACTGGGAGTTTTTCTTGTTTTCCTCCCTTACAAAAAATTTCACTGATTTATTCTTCTTTGCTCCACAAACTGCTGTCTGTTTCAGAAGTTACCACAGAAATAAAAGTTTCCAACAAAGGAGGGATGCAAAGCACAGAAATGCAATTTAAGTAGCAAGAGGGAGGTGCAGGGCAGACAGATTTACCCATTTGGAACTGTACAGTATGTCAGGTTCTGATTCAAAACCTTGTGGGGTTCTTCTGGTTTTGCCATGTCGTTTATAAAAGGGATTTTGTGATAACTCACCTACAGCAGAGAAAATTCTGTCGCATAGATAAGAGTGCCTGGGAGGGAGAGAAAAAGAGAGGCCTGGATATAAATGAGTAAGAATTTATTCTTGTGGGATTTTTCCCTCGGGGAATGTCCACATGAGGTTCTGAAACAGAGCTTTCTTCTCTTTATCTTCACTGCTGGGATTTTGTGTGACACTGGGGGTGGCAGTGGAAGGGGGGGAGGCTGGAAATGGTGGTGTTTCCTTGAGTAATGAAATAGAAGAGAATTTGAGATGGGAAATAAGGACAGGTCTCACCAGAGTTGGAGATCTCATTTGAACCTAAACACAACTTTATGTCACAGCAAAAAACCCCAAACCCAGCCAAATTCTGAAATATAAGCCTCCACTGGTGCTAAGAAAGCAAACATTAACTGCATTTTTATTAAAGGGAAGTTGAGTTTTTCAGTCTGTGAAATTACATTCTGTCCTTGTGCTAAGTTTGAGACACCATAAAAGCCTCTAAAATATTTACCTTGGAATTGTGTTGGAGAGATTATTGTGTATAGCCAATACATAATGTGTTTTTGTCTGATGCTTTAACTTAAAAATGGGTTTCTGACTTTTTTTAACTTTGGAAATTGCCCTGCTTTAATTTTTTTTTTTTAGCAAGCCAGTTCGTGTATTAAATTGAAATCTGTACAAATTACAGTTAATTATAGTCAGCTCAGAGTGAGGCCTAAAATAGGTCACATGCTGTTTGGAATAAAATGTGCTGAAAATGATTAAATCTGTTTGGTTGGGCCTGAAGTCCATTCCAAGGTGTTTGATCCTCCCCTGGCTGCTGCTCTCCCATCTTCCTCCTGTGTGCCATGGCAGGTCTGCTGGCTGGGCAAGAAAGTGACAAGATTCCTTGGAAGGAGAGAAGGAGGGTGTGAGACCGTTGAGCCTTCTGTCTTTGCCAGGAGAGGCTGAAATGGTTTCTCACTCCTGTTCATTTGAGACCAACCAAAATTCTTCCTCAGTGTTGTCACATTATCCAAATACCAAGGGGAAAGACATGCTATTTACTGAAATAGAAACCAGCTAGCACCAAACTTACTGAATTCCTTTCTTTTTCCCCTTGGAATTGCATTTTGGGTGCTGACTTTCAGGGGACATTTGCTGTCCCCCCGTTTGGAAGGGATGGTGGCAGAGCTGCCCGGTGAGTGAGCAGGGGCTGGTTAACCCTGTCCCAGCCCAGCACTGCCAGCTCTGTCATGGTTTTGTTTATGGATGATACACAGTCCTTGGCTGCTTGTTGTCCTTCAGCTGAATTAGTGCTTTATGCCAGTTTTTATTATTCTGAATGCTACTGAATTAATTACATTAAAACAACTTCACCAGCGACCTTGAGCAAAAGTTATTTCCAGCAGCGCATCTTCCTGCATTTATGTAGTGACTTAATGAATGCCTGCACACTTCCACTGTTCAGCTATTGTTTCACATTCCTGCATGCATGTCCTTGATGGGAGCTAATTATTAGTTTAATTGTATGCAGGAATATTTATGCATTACATTTTTTGGAGCATTACTGCACTAGGTACTTGTAAAATCATCTGCCAATAAAAACACAAGATCTAAAAGGGTACGTGCAGCAGGGACTGACCTGCAGGTACACCTGGGAAGCTGTTTGGAAAGCAAATTACTTTGAAAATAACTGAGGACCTGAGCTTAGTCATTCTGCTTCCTGACCAAGTGTGGCTGCAGTGTAAGTAGAAGAGGTTTTATTCTTTACCTTGCACAAACCTGGGAGCTCTGTAAACCCAGCTGTCTTTTTCCTCCTGTTCTCTCCTCCATCACTGACCCAAATTTCCGTGTAATTGGTAATAGAATATTCAGCCAACTTCTGTGCTCAGGTTAGGCGAGACTAAAACCCCGCTCTCGGTGAGTGGTGCAGCCCTGGCCCATCCTGGGGGATCCGCTGTGGGTGAGGAGGTGAAGTCACAGTTGTGCTGACCTGGTTTTGTCACTAAAGGAAGGAGCACATTTGACCTTGGGCAGCTCTCAGGAGCTGTGTTGTTGGGCAGGAGGTTGTTTGTGTGGAGTTATTTTGAAGGATAAAACTGTGGTTCAAACTCTGTTCTTTCCTAAGAGGTGCTTTCTAACAGAGGTTGAGATGCGCATGGAGGAACCTGAGGAACGCACCCCACACCCCAGCCTTTCACTTGCAGCTGATAGGAGGCTGATGCGGTGTGGAAGGCCTTGAGCTCCTGACTGGAGAGGGTAGAATTTCTCCCAGTCACCAGCACCAGAATCATGAATGTTCTTCAGACTTGTCCATCCAGGGCAGTGGGGGCTGGTTTTGATGTATCTCAAGTCACAGAGGAAGTTGGACTTTGAGTTAAAGTTCTGTCTACCATTGAATGATTTGGGGAAATCTGCATCACAAAAAGTAAAACACTGAGCATTGAGGTCGTTATATTTGAGTTTTATTGGAAACTCACCAACAAAGTGCATTTGTTTTCCTTTGCTGACAGCACGTTCTGCTCTGAACTGCCAGAGCTCCAGGAGCATTTGGACAGCGCTCTCAGGGACAGGATGGGATTGTTGGGATGTCTGGGCAGGGCCAGCAGTTGAAATCAGTGGTCCTTGTGGGTCCCTTCCAACTAGGATATTCTATGATTCTGTGAAAATGGGGAATGTTTTCCGTGCTCCCCACGGCTGTAGAGCACTGTCAGTTCCCAGCCAGAGCTGTCCTACACCCCAGCTGACTGAGCTGCCATTGTTTCCCCTGTCTTTCCAGTAGCACTGCTGTGTTTCCTATGGATCAGCACTTGCCAAGCTAAGCCTGGAGAAGAAAAGAAGGCTTGAGCAGTTGAATTCTCCTTGCCATAGGAACCAGCTCAGGTAATGAGGTAGCTGATGATGTCATCCTGTTAAAGCTTCAAAAAAATTGATTATAGAAGATTTCCTACCCGTGAATATTTCAGTCTGTGGCCGTTCTTTTCACCTTGTGTCTTTTGCAGCTGTGGTTTAGCAGGATCTCTGAGGAAACAAAGGCAATGTGAACATTTTAGGTTTAAATTTCTGGCAGTGCTAAGTCTGTTGAGGTTCTCTCAGCCCAACAGGACTCTACAAGTGTGGAGTTGAGCTTTGCAAGGGGTGCTTGTGCATGCCCCACTCTAAACCCACGAGCTGCTCTCTGTGAACTTGCTCAGGGGCTGCATTATGGGTACATCAGCCACAGATCTACAGTTCTGCAAGAGGAGAACAAACATTTATAGCCCCTGTTTACTTAATGGTAGGTCAAGAGGCCAGTCCTGCAAATCACTTCTCATTGTAGTTGCTTCAGTATGGAAAATGTTTCACGGGAATGCATCCAGCTTTTTTCTCTTCATTTTTCTGTTTCTGTCTGCTGTTCTTTGAACTTGCAGCACTGGAGGCCACAGAGACATTTTGTGGGGAATATAATCTCAGAAAGGAACACTTGACAGAAGCAACTTGTACAAGTGAAATGCTCTCTGTAAAAGGAAATAATTCATGGCTTTTAGCTCTTTCAAACCCATCCTAACACTCCTGCTGGGTTCCTTTCACTGTGAAGTAATGCAGAGGATTAGTCAGCATCATCTAATTAGGCAGCAGCAAAGCAAAAATGGTGTTCAGCAGCCTCTGCCCTGGTTCCGTTTCCATTCATAGGACTTGCCCATGGAAGCCAAGGACATCTGAGTGATGGCACTGGGAATGTCGGAGCAGCTGGGAGGTGAGGCATGCTCAAATGGGATTTCACCTCAGGAGGAAATCCAAGGTCATCCTCTGCAGTTTCTATACCAGAACAGTTGTCCTCTATTCTGAGTGAGTCTGCAGGTAACTGCAGCACCTCCTGGTTCCTTAATAGCTCTGGTGATGTCAGAGCTTTAATTCTACTCCATCCTGCTGGAAAAGACAGGAGTGAGAGCTGCTGGACAGCCATTTCCTTCCTATTCCTATAGGTCTGGGCTCCTTTGGTGTCCATATTGGATTGTCTTGTGTTGTATCTGTGGCTGAATTCTTTTAAAATGTGCTTAGCAACAGCATCTGGCAGGGCTGAAATGGGAGAGCTCACCTTGAATTCTTCCAGGGTGGGCTGATGGTGGAGTCTCACCGTCCAAGAAAACTGTATTTTACACTGTAACACACAGGGAGCAGGAGAAATGCATTGTTTAGCGAGGGTTGTCTTGGCCGTTCACTTCACAGCAGCACTGCAGCACATGGTTACCTGCACTGAAGGCTCCCAGTGGCTCCCAGTGACCCTGGCCCTCACTGAGGAATGCTGACACTTCAGCTCACTTGGAGCACGAGCTGGATTTCACTGCTTTCTCAGTGGGTGATGTAGGATTACTTACGGCTGGAGAATTGGGGAAGAACAACTCAGCCTCTTCCCAGTGAAGGTTGTTACTATCAAGCTTTGCCCACTGGGGCATTAGATCAGCATAAAGGAAGAAATCAATCTTTTTGTATTGGGCTTTTAAAACAAACAAGCAAAACACTTTTCTTATTAGAACATGGGAGTTTTACCAGCAATGCAGTTGACACTAAATAATTTTAAGCAAAAGACATTGCTGTAGATGAGGATCATCTGCAATTAACTGGCAGAGCTGGGACATGAGAGGGGACAGGATGGGAAAGTTTTCTGCTTATTTCTGTCCAAACTGCGTTTTTGGTGTGAAGTTCTTGATCAAATCAGCCTTATTGCTGATAGTTGATCTTGATAATAAACCTGTGAATTGTTCCATTGTGACTTTTTGTGGCTCCCAGTTTCAGTTAAGCTGAACCCACGAGCTCAGCTCCCAGTCCTGTGTGGGAGGAAGGATGTGTATCCAAGAGTCCCTGATTCACTGGAATGTCCATTTTGGTGCGTGTGAGTCAGTCTGGCTCTTCTGACCGTGTTACACAGATGAGAAAAGAGGCAAAATTCCTTCCTGGTACAGCTGCTGAGGAGCTCTTGGGAAGAAAGAGCTGTTGGGAAGTGGGGACTGTGAGACTTTGGTGATGAGGTGCTGCAGCCCTGGGATGGTGTTGCCTTGATGTGGGGGATGAGGTGCAGTGGAGAGGCAGCATGTGGATGGGAATCCAGGGAACTGGGAGAAGGAAGCAACCACGGGTGAATAAAAACACCCCCAAAACGTAGAATTTGAGGAAGTGAGAGAAATCCGATTCCCTTTACCTTTACGCATTGTAGGAAGGCTGAGGCTGGAGAAGTTATTTTTCCCTGCCTCCCACACCCCCTCAGGAACACCATCTGCAAGTGTTTCTCTTTTCCAGTCTAAGGAGTACCTGAGGAGATTAGAGCTGTTTTTTCCCAGACTTTAGATGGGAGGTCTCTAGGGATATGTGTACCTAACTTTCCAGCCAGGCTTCACTGTTTTCTTCCTTATTTTTCTGATTTTAAAGGAATGTCCTCAATATAATAATAAAAACAACATAACAATTCACTTCAGGGACTGCAGTAAAAAAAATGACTGTGAGACATGTCTGCCCACTGAAAACACCTTTGAAATGATGTTTTGAATGCAGATGAGGTTTGGATCTTCCCATTCCTGCTGCTGTTGCAGGGCTGGGCATATGGCAGTGTCAGGTGGGATCAGGGTGAGAGTTTCTGGTCCAGCAGTTCCCCTCTGTGCTCACCCCAGATCCCCATGGCAGTTCTGAGCATTCCAAACCTCGTGTATCACCCTGTCTTTACAGCCCTGTCACCAGCTCAGGCTGAACTCTGGGAAGAGATTTTACTTTCACAGAGTTCTCCTGCTGTTGTTTCTTGGAGGGAAGGTGGAAGAGGAGCCTTGTGTGAGGCAGTTGTAGGGTGAGTCAGGTCTGTATGAACAGAAGTGCTGAGCACATTGGATAAGCTGCAGCAGAAATGCTCGAGAGGCAGGAGAGCTGCCTTGGTGAAATGATCACAGAAATTGTAAAGCCTCTCCTTTGAGGCTGCTGCCATGGGGACCTGCACATCAGCTTTTCCTCCCCCCAACCCCCCTTCAGGTGCAGGTTCATTTAACATTGTAATTAATGCACCTTAGACCCCTGAAGTTTGAGCAGAGAGCACAAGGGTGGGAATGGCTGCAGCAGAGCTGGGGGTGCTGCGCAGGGGCTGTGCCGTGCCGGGGGAAGGGCTGTCCTGGCCTCTCGGAGCTGATGTGGGGATTGTCACCTCGTTTACCCCTACGCCTTCACTCAGGGTGGGTTTGGAAGTCCGTGGTGTTATTTCTCCAGTTTGCAATGATTTGCAGAGTAGAGTAGGACAGTCCTTGACTTCCTTGGCAGCGCTGTCTGCAGAAGAGACACCTGGCAGTGTTTGAGCCCCTTTGCTCGGAGTTATTTGAGCACACACAGCCCCTCCTCTCCTCTGCAGTTCGGGACACTGGGACCAGCTCAGCAAATCCGTCTTCAGAAGCCTCAGTTTGGTCTCTTCCAGAACACTGAAAGCCTCAAGTTGTCATTGTGAAACTTGAATTTGCCCAAGAAATGGAATGCAGACTGTTGTATGTGTAGAGTGTCTGATCTCTGCACCTGATCCCACTGTGATGTTGAGCAGGTGAAATCCCGTGGTGATGGAATCTGTTCTTGATGTAATTCCCAAGTTTTTGTGTTCTCATTTAATTTGTCACTCAGTCTTTATTTCAGTCATCTTGGATGTACACTGGCATAAAGCAGGCTGGTTCTTATGGAAAAGGAAGATTCAGGACAGTGCAAATCCAGGCACAGTTGGGTCTTCACTTATTTCCATGGGGAGGACCTGGTGGTGCCTGTGCAGTTCCTTTTCTCCAAGGCTTCACTTGCTCCAGGCCAGCTGCCTCCACATGAGCTGTCAAGGTTTGTTATCAGCCATTCATCCTCCATCACTGGGAAAATTGATCGGGGTGTTGTGAGCAACTGAGGGTTCCAAAAATCCCCCTCCTGCACTGAACTACACTTTATAGACTTTAAAAATCATCTGGGACAGTCTGACAGGTACCTGCTTGTTCAGGAAGTCACACACAGAGATTTTAACTCAATCCACCCAAAGTGAATTGGGCAGGAGTCCAGAAGTTCAGTCCCAGCGAAGGTGTCCCAGCAGCACTTCCCAGGAATGCGCTTTGGCGCTGCACTGAAAGCATTTCAGCTCCAGGATGGCTTTCCTCCCCGTCTCCTTTCCCTCCACACTTCACACCAGGCTGGGTGCATTGCTAACAGCTCTTGAAGAGCCTGTTTGCCTCAATAATCTGATCAAGGGGGAAAAGAGAGATTCTTTCTCTTTACTCTTTCAACAAAAAAAGAGGAATCTGTCTCACTATTTATTGCTGGGTTCCCTTTGTTTTTTTAACTAGGCCAGCACTAAAAATGGAAGTGAAGATCCCAGAAATTTCTTTTGATTAGCTGCAAGTTTGAAGAACGATGTGCAAGGGAGAAGGTAGAGGAACACAGGCTAGTGAGGATGCTGGAAAACACTGAAATAATCCGTTTGGGTCCTCAGATGCCACATAAAGCAGGAGCTCGCAACTCCAAATATGAAAACAAAATTAGTCTCTCAGTAGTATGGGCTTTTTTTTTATTACTTTATTGGATTTTCCTTTGTTTCTTGGCTTATGTTAAAGTGGCATTTCAAGCTTCTGTTGGAATGCATGGGCTGTATATATTGCTTAATTTCATCAGCCTTTCTGTAAAGAAGCACTGGGAGAAGAGCACTGAGAGAAAAGCAATGTTTTCTTCTTTTTGCAAGCTCTAGTTTATTTTTTTTCCTCTCCCTCTTCCTTCTTCCTCTGTTTTCTTTTTCCTGTAGGAATGTTATGATATTCAACAATGATAAAAGCATATGGAATCTTACAGAAACTTAATTTAAAAAATTGGATCATTTTTTTAAAGGATTCTTAATTTCATGCATTGTGAGACACCCAGGAGAAATTTTTAAGGTGATGGTTGCTGGCTTAAATATTCAATAGGATTATTTATCTGATGATTATTAATAATAATAATTATTATTGTTATTATTACTATTATTTCTAAACCCCTTGCATCTAGATCAAGTCACAAGAAAGAGCAGAACCTGTCCAGCACTAAATGTGGGTTTTGCTTTCGTTGTTGACAACAGTAAGTTTGGCATGAAAACAGAGAGGCTGTGTTTATATGGTAGCAATAATTCTGGAGGAGCAGAGCAGGAATTCCATCTATTTGATTGTGACCAGGAATGTTAATTCTTCAAAATGTGATTACTTGTAGTACTCTCATATATAGCCCACCTTAAAGGGCTAAATTAAGTACTGCATCACTTGACAGGAAATCCGTAAAGGTTTTAATTTGAGATCTGTGGCTAAATCAGTGCTTATTGTGTCCCATGCCCAGGAATGCAGGCACAGCAAGGATAACATTTGCATTAGTCTGCTTTAAAAGCTTTAGTTTAGATAAAAGGGAAATCCTGTGCCAGTAGATGGGCTGTGTGACAGGACTGGAGGCAGACAAGGCTGATGCACCACGCTGGCTCGTGTACACAGCACTTTGTGCTCTTCTTTGTGCATCCTCCCGAGGGAAAACACTGCCTGGCACAGCCCGGGTGATCCAGGGTTCTGTGCCAGCCCCGAGACTGCAGCTCCTTCCCTGGAGCTGGGCTGGGCTCCTGTGCTTTGTCCTGGCAGGCAGAGAGTCCTCAGCTGCACCAGAGTCTGAGCTCAGCCCTGCTCCTGCCTTCCAACTGAGAAAGCCTCCTTGCAATCTCCAGAGGGGCTCAAACGTTACTTTTGCTGCCCCAGGAATGTTCTTGGAGTAGATTTTGTTAGAGACAGGTTATATTGCTGAATGCATCAAATCCATCAGTTTGTCTGCTGTGTAGGAACTTGGGAAAGTTTATCAGGAATATTTGTAGCCATTTTCCTTCTTCATTTGTCTTTCTCCTGGCTGTGATAGTAAAATTATGCCAAGTGATTTTTACTTGATCTTCTTTGTAATAAATATTTCTGTGCTTTTTCTGCTTTGGAAGCAATGTTGGGAAATCATTTGGGAATCAGGCACTGGGATTGTGATTGCCGAGGAGCATGACTTGCTAGTTTCAAACTTTGGCCTAAAGATGTATTTGGAAACATTATTTTAGTTAGTGGTTTGCCCAATGGGTCACTTTTAACCCATCTGACCCTTTCAAAATCCTATTCTAGGCATGAAATATAAGTTCTGTTCCTGTGTGGAACTTCAGATTGTGGCACATTGTTTGTTTAGAATTAACAGGGTAGCAGGGAGCTGTGGATCTCCATCCCTAGAACTGTTCAGGAATGGTTTGGGTTGGGAGGGCCCTTAAAGCCCATCCAGTTCCACCCCCTGCAGGGCAGGGACACCTTCCACTAACCCAGGTTGCTCCAAGCCCTGTCCAGCCTGGCCTTGGACTCTTCCAGGGATGGGGCAGCCACAGCTGCTCTGGGAACAGAAACACAGAAGGCAGCAATTCCGTAGCTGTAGCCCAAGGCTGATGTGTTGGTCACTGTGTACTCTGGGAGAGGGAACTTGCCCCAGAAGTGTCAAGGAAGGAAAAGGCATCTGGGTGTGCTGGTTCACCAGGGTGTGGGGTTGCACCTAGGGAACCTGCCTAGTTGCATTTTTCCATAAATTACGGTGCTTCAGCATGCCCAAACCTTTCTTTCTGCAGTGTCTGCTCCCCATTTAGAGGCAAACTTTTATTAGTGCTTTTAACTTCCATTATTGTTTGAGTTGCTTGTTTCTTTTTATCTCTTTCTTTTTTGTTAAATTTTTTCTCCTTTTTTCTTTTCTCCCCCTTAATATATCTCTTCCCCCT
>VWZW01002803.1:409658-461084 GCA_013397115.1 Edolisoma coerulescens | reverse complement strand
CCCCTTCTCGTTCAGGCACAGAGCCACTCTTACTGAAAATCTTTGTTTCTCAGCCGTTTTGTGTCTTGTAGGTTACTTTATCATGGGTGGGAGTGAGGGACAGCAAGAAAAAACCTTGGCAATCTTTAGATTTTTATTAAAACCACACTTGGTAAGACTTAACATTTTTAGAAGTGCTTTCCCTGAGCAACTATCACTTTCAATGCTCACTTCTCTAGTCAGAATGGTATTTTGAGTCCCTTTCATTTTCATAATCTTCATTTAAATGCAGCCCCTTGAACTCTATGAGTGATAATTGGACACACAATTTACTAGTTCTGGAATGCTGGGTGTTTGGCACTAACAGAGTTGGAATGAAATCAGCTGTGAGTCCTCCTATTTGATCTGGAAAAGATGTGTCTGTGAGCTTTTCTGTAGTGATTTAAAATGATGGGGATGGTCTTGTTTTTAATTTGCAAATATTGGGCCTTCTTGCAGGTAAGCCCTGTATGTAACCTGTGTATAAGGTTATATATTGAAAGCAAATCCACAAGCAAAAGCTGATCATTTGGAGAGCCTGCAGTGAGCATTAGAAGCCTGAGAAATAAATGTGTTCAATATGTAACTGGGGTGCAATGAGCAGAGTTTAAATTTTCTTTCTTTTACAAGATCTTGATTTTCTTAAATTTCTTGTGAGTGTTTAGTTTTTTTTTCTAATTTATTTTGTAAAATTCTTCTGTGTTTTCCGTATAATAGGACACAGAAAAAAGACTATTACTGCCACTGCAGATCTGAAGCCCTTAGCAGAGGCACCAGCTCTGGCACCAGTTCTGGTTCACAATCGCAGCCCTTAGGCACGAAGTTGTCAGAAACATCCAAGTAATCACCTTGTGTGCTTGAAATCTATCTGGTGCTTCCCAAGATTCATCCCTGAGGAGTTGTTGGCAGTGTTTGTTTTCACGCTGGAAATATGAACATATTTAACAGTTGCATAATAGCACTGATCCTTATAAACAAGTTTCATAATTCCCCCACGGAGTGGTCACAGAATCCCAGGATCAGGTTGGATCCAGGTTGGAAAAGCCCTCCCAGGCCATCGAGTCCAAGCTGTGCCCGATGCCCACCGTGTCACCAGCCCAGAGCACCGAGTGCCACGTCCAGGCCCTCCTTGGGCAGCTCTGGGGATGGGGACTCCACACCTCCCTGGGCAGCCCCTTCCAGTGTTTAACAACCTCTTCTGTGGAGAAATTCTCTCACCCCGTGCTTTTGGGTGTTGGTTCCAGTGGGGATGTTCTAGTGATGCTTTTGACCCAGGGTAAATGGCCACTTGCATGGTCAGGTTTGAAGATGTATTTATGTTTTAAGGCATATTTATTTTTGAGGGCAGGGTGCAGGATTTTTCATCTGATGCTTTTATTTATATTCGAAGAGCAGCCTCTAAATCTATTGTGGCAAATGTGCATTCTTTTTTATAAAAATACCCACCGGTAAATATTGATTATGGTGACTTCTTTGCACTAAATTACAGTGTGCCTGTGCCAGGGCATGAGTCACCTGCCACCCCACAGTTGTCACCCAGGAGTCTGACACTCGTGTTCCTTTTTATAGGTTTGACTTAAACATGGTGACTTACTCATTTCCCTCCGTTCCTCTTACAGAAATTGAGTCCCAAGACATCTCAAAAGCCACGTGTGCATTGTTGAGACTTTAAAAAGAGACAGCCTGTTCCTCCTGGAGAGAAATCAGAGGTGTTGGGTTTGAGGATTCTCTGGTGGGACTGGACAAGTAGGCACAAGTGATTCCACAGGATCCCTGTGTGTTCCCCTGGGAACAAGGGCCTCACCTTGCCGTGTCACCCTGGGCAGGGACTGTGGGGAGCCGTGTCCTGCTCACAGTAGTAAGTGCTGATGGTTGGTGTAGGAGCTCTGATCTTCAGCTGCCCATGATTCACTGAAGGCTTCTCTGCTGATGTGTAACATGCTGCTCTGCTACACTATTTACAATTATCGTATAGTGGGTTCAATGAAACACTCATTTCCTTTCACAGTCTAGGAAAATATTTGTTACTTGTTTGGTTTCTGTGAATGCTCAGGGGTGAGCTCAAAGGGCTTATTTTGGCTCAACAAAGGGTGCAGGAGATTGTCTGCCTTCCTTGCTGGCCCCACGTGATGATTTTTCTTCCTCCTGCTTTATTAAGGAAGAGGAATCTGTATCGGTGAGCCAGCGTGACCTGTGAGGGATGGGGGACAGAGCTGGGACTGTGGAAACCTGACTGATGTCCCACAGTAATTAACTGTGTGCTCAGACAAGTCATTTAATGCCCCATCCCTTTGTTTCTTCTCCGTCTTTTCTGTGCAGACTCCTCTGTTTGGTGAATGTTTCTGCTGGAACCGCGGAGTTCAGTCAATGCTGGGACTCCCAGGCACGACTGGAACTAACTTCCATTGAATGGAAAAGTGGGTTTATTTACCTTCTTTAATGATAGTAAGCACTCAGGTGCTGGACTCTTACCCTGTATTCTTTTCTGATTTACTGACATCATTTGTCCTGAAGTTTTGATACTGTTGAGCCCTCACGTCCATGGAATAGATGCTGGAGATCTGTTTAAAATAACTGGCAATGGATGTCTAAGAAATCCTGTCTCCCTGAAAGACTGGGGGGTAAGCCTTAAGCCAAGGTAGTGCTTTTCAGGAAAAGCTTGTAGTTAGCAACTTACGTTGGGTTCCTTCTCTTTAATCTGTGAAGAATTTGGTTTATGCCAGCAGCAGCACTTTGTGAAATAATGAAAGTGAGTTTGTGAACCAAAAGAGAGGGCGGCCTGACCAGCAAGGTGGCTTTAGGGGAATGTTACTTTCCCATATTTAGGATGTTAAAAAGGATACGAACAAGTGTTGTCCCCTTTTGCTCCTCGGGCTGGGTTTGTCTGCAGTCTCTTTTTTCCCCCTAGAGCAGCATCCTCTCAAGCACTGCTCACAAGCCTGTAACTCCAAGCAGTCACTGAGATGTGTTTTTAAAAGGCTGTGCATGACTGACTGCAGCAAGGCAGGCAACAGTGGGGCATCCTTATAGATCCTTCATCTTGTACCTGCAGGAGGGTCTTGAATCGTCACGTGGGGGCTTCAGGTTGTTGACCTGAGCTCTGGTGATTTAAGCTGTTACCATTAAATCTGTGATAACCCCTTGGGGGGGAAAGGAGTGGTAATAACTGTAAACATACCGCCTTTTTGCTGAGTGAAGTATGTCCAGTATATGTTAAAAAGAGCATTGCATGCATGTAAAATACTGGGCTTTACTGATAGCTAAATGATCAACTGCTACATTGAGTGAATATGGAGTGTAAAAGGGCTGTGCTTAAAGTTAAACCCAGCCCTGCTGCAGAACTGTGAGCATGAAGACAAAAAGCACACAAAATCCTCAGTTCATTCCAATTACTGAGAAAATGCTTTAAATCTATTTTCCAGTTTGTGTTAAGTTTCAGTTACCTGTGGACGTGGGGATGTCTAGAAGTGTTACGTCGTGGAGACAGGAGAGACTGGGTTTTAAACTGCTGTTTTTACACCTTGTGTGCTCATTACATTCTGGAAACTTAATGAGGAAGCAGCTTTTTAGCCTGGTGGGGACAATTCCCAGCTTTTTAGCCTGGTGGGGACAATTCCCAGCTTTCTTGCTGTGTGGTCAGCAGGGCTGGTCTGGAGGCCGTGGCCAGGGGTGCCCCAGCCTTGCAGTGCAAACCAGCCTGGCTGAGCTCTCCTGACTCTGGGGTAAATTACCCTGGACACACCTTGGTTTTTATTTCCCAGAGATATTTTTGGTACATCTTACAGCTCGTTTTTCTAGTACATGTGTTTAACAGCTTCTGTTATTCCCTTTCACATAAAACCAATCGTGAAATCCCAGAATGGTTTGGGTTGGGAGAGACCTTAAAGCCCCTCCAGTCCCACCCCCTGCCATGGGGATGTGGAGCAACCTTCCACTAGACCAGGTTGCTCCAAGCCCCCTCTGGCCTTGGACACTTCCAGGAATGGGAGTGTTAGGGATTCTGGATGTTGGGCCTGGGGAGCAGGGCTGGAATATCCTTTTCTGTGTGTCAGTTTTCCCTGGCCGTAACACTTTGATGTTTTGTGGCTATAACACACACCCAGGCTTCTCATATGGTGTTCTCCATGCAAAACTAATGAAAAATTTGCTAAAAGATTCCCCAAGCTCTTTCTCTACTATTTTCCTGTGGTGCTTTGTAGGTTTATTATAGCTTAAAACATTTAGATTATACCCATAAGGAAAGCAATTAACAAAAATCTGGGCATCAATGGATTATAATGAGAGAAAATTAGATTTGTCTTTCATGTTCTTTTCTTTCTGTTTCAGAAAAAGTATAATCTCCTTCATGTTCAAAACAGCCATTTTATTGTCATTTAACTGTGTGCTGTGTTAAAAAGCTTTCAGTGATGTTGAAAAAAAATCCCAGAAGCTGTACTTGGAGAAAATACAGAACTTATCTTTTAACAAAAAGCATTTGTGTCCAGTTTTTAACAAAATCAGTGATTTTTCATGAAAAGATTTGGATAAAAATCCATTCTGTGCTTTGTTTGTGTATTTTTCTGAGTGGTAGCCAGAATTGCTCCTTACCTTGGAACATCAGAGGATGAGCTAAAGCTTGGAGGTGCAGTGGTTTTCCTTGGGGGTAGGAGCAGGAGCAGCATTTCTTGCTTTGCAACATTTGTGTTATGTAACATAAGATCTACATTTCCATGCATTATCCCCTTCCCCAATGTTTAAACACAAAAATAACCCCCCACTACCAGCAGAACGATCCTGTCCTGGGGATCTCAGTGATCTCGTCCTTCTCGATGCAGAGTGAATGTCACGATGAGAGACGCTGAGTGACAGCTTCCATGAGTATTACTGGGACCTCATAAAACAGAATATTCATGTGTTTCCAGCACTGGGATGGAGGAGAAGTTGCAGATACAGAGCTGGGACTGACCAAACAAATGCCCTGGAGGCGAAGATTAGACTATCCCTGAACAATGAGAAGTTTCAGCTGTATTTCGGAACTTTCTGCGTGTTGGGTTTCTGTCCTGTTGGCTCTTTCTCTGTGTTGAGGCAGCACCTTCTGTGAAGGACAAACTCCACACCTCATTTATTTGGGGTGTTCCAGCTACTTGTATTTGGAAGTAATTGGTGCTCCGGTGCTGGGAGCAGAGCACAGGCTCTTCCAGAGGGCTCTGAACACTCCTATCCATGCTGCTGGGTTTTCCCTGGGCTTTTCTGAGCTCCCCGACTTTCTATGTAGCTCCAGCCCTTCCCAAAGCTGGGAGAGACACATCCAGGTATCAGCAGACTGTTCCGAGTCACTCCTGAGCTTCCAGTGTAGCTCCCTCCTGGCTTTCATTTGTTTACCTCCCAAAAGCCCCATTGTCTTTACACAGCTGGAAAAAGCCTTGTATCACAGTGAGTTCCCAGTTTGAGGTGACCTGTGTGATGCTGCTTGACCCACAAGCTTTAAGTCCAGGTTTATACCAACAGTACTCCTGAATTTCCTGATTTCCTCTCCCAGTCCTACCCTGTGGTGCAGAACTGTCTGGATTTTGTGTGAGACACTGAGCTGATCCTTCCTGCTGCTTCTCCTGTGTCTCCCACTTTGACAGTACTGTGTGTTGTCTCCCTTCAGCAGTCCCAGCTGATTTAACTGGATTTCTTTCCCTTCTTCAGCTTCCAAACTTGCTGCAGAGCAGGGGAGAGACTGTCACCTGTGTTGTGCTTGGAGAGGGAATGCTTTGCAGAGCCGTTTTTCCAGAGACAAGAAAATAAATCTCTATCAGCATAACAATGTGTCCCATGTCTGGATAAATGACCTGGGAGAGCAAATCCTGTACTTTGTCAAGTGTTCTTGGTGTCAAGGTGTCAATGCTTGTGTCAAGACCTCTGGATAATTGATTTAACTTTGACTGGATTTTGTTAGCATTTCATTTGCCCATCAAAACTGTGGGCATAAAATGTTGATTTAGGGGCAGCAGAAGGACAGTGTTAAAAACTAAAACCAAGCAGTGTTCCTCAGCTCTTTCCAACCTCTTTCCATGGGTTTAATAATTGCAAGACTTGCTTGAAAAGACTTGATTTTTAAATTGTAGCAGGGTAAAGCAGCTTCTTAGAAAGCAAGGCTTGGGAAAGGAGATACAGGACATTTTGTGATAATGAAGGAGTGAAAGAATGGCAAGAAGAATATGGATAAGAGGTTGTGGAAGGGCTGAAGTAACAGCAGGACAATGAAGGATTCGAGTGGGAAAGCGGGGTGATAAAGTGGAGAGCAGGAAACAAAGGATGAGAACTTGAAAAAGAGAAAGCAGTTGAGTAGGAACCTGGTGAAGTAAAGCATTGAAGAGAGATGTGAAGAGCAGGGCAAAGGGAAAGTTGGGTGTCAGGTTTTCGGTCATTTGATATGGCTGAAAACACACTTAAGTAGAGGAGGAACGATTCTGAAAAGTCTTCTAATAATATGAGAGCAAGGCAGAAGTCATGAGGGGTCACTTAAAGATACCTTCCTGCTGCAGCAGTGTCTGTGCAGAATCCAGCTTCAGTCAAGTGAAGCTTCCTGCAGGATTCACAGCCTCACCTCCTGGGATGTGTGCCCTGACTTCCTCATCAGTCCCAAATCACTGATCTCTGAGGAAATAGTGCACATTCTTTTATGGGTTAATGTGGAGAAGTTGGCATGACGCTGAGTGCGAGCTCAGAGGTTCCAAAGGCAGCTTTGGGAATGTTAGAGTAATCATTCCTCTTCTGACTTTCAATTCCCTGCTTTTCACAGGGAGGACATCAGCAATATCCTTTACTAGGTGAAGTACTTGGATGTTGAGTGTGGAGAAGGAAGGTTTAACTGCCTGCCCATGATTAGAAAGAGTAGAACTGAGCGATTGACAGATGGAGGTACTTAAACCACAGTATCTGCAAACTTTAATAGCTGAACAGGAACAACCATAGTCCTGTTTCAGAGAGGGTCAGTCAGAGTGAAAGGAGAATGATGGCTGTGGTAAGAGCAGGCAGTGACACAGAAGACAGAAATTCTCCTCTCTTTCTGTCCTTGCAACTGTCTTGGGGGATATTTTAAATAAAAGCTTTCATCTAGGCGGGGACTGAGGTGAGATAGAGGCAGAATTATTGCCAGAGCTATTACAGTATATTCCTGTGAGTCAAATCGTGGTTGCCTAATATAAAACCAGAGCAGCTCATTGCCAGCTTTCCACCTGGGGAAAAAGCAAACTGGAGCCCTTTGTAGGACTGTGTATTTAGCCACCGAGTGCCTGACAGCTACACCAGAGATGCAATTCCCAGCTCTCCCAGATGGGAAGCTCCCTGCTATGCAGGTGTGGAGTCAGATCACTCCTGCTGCAGAGGCTGGACTGTGCGATCCCATGGAATACCTTCCTGCAGCCTAAAGGTGCACTGCTCTGGTGGTCTGGACTGCCACAGCGCTCACAATTGACACACATTTTTCAGTTCATATGACAAAAGAGAGGATCAGCTTGTACTTACAGAGCAGCTGGGCTGAAAAGGGACTTGGGGAAATGTGGAATGATGCTCAGAAAGGAGAGGGATGGACAGATGGGGGAAGCATTTGAAGTTTTTCAACTCCTGTGCAGTCTCCTCTGGTTATGGATACATGGATGCTCAAACCACTTGCAAGATGTTCTTTCTGTGTCCTTGCTAGTGTAAAGCTCTTGCTCTGGAGAAGAAGCTGCTCCATGAGTTGCTGTCTTTTGGGGGCCAGATGCTGTTACCCGGGGGCAGTGAAATGTGTCTGTGCTGCTGCCATTTGATCTGTTCCCCCACTGCTCCGACTTGGCTGCTTTCCACCACATTCAGTCTCAGACTGTGCCTCTCTCCTGTGGGCCCCTTCCATCATCCAGCTTTAAGGAATGGAGTTTCTCTCTTGGCCACGAGTTTTAAGGGTGGCAGAGCTCTTCACAGCAGTGTCAGGAGCTCAAACACCTCTTTCCCCTGACTCTTCTTCTCCCTGCTATTACCTGCTCCTGTTTTCTTCAAGGCTAGAGAAACCCAGACCTTGTGTGTGATAATTACTGTGCTTGCTTCCCTCTCTCATGTCTCTTCTCTCCATCCCACAGGAGTTTTTCTTGTCCTTGCAGCTTATCTTGCACTTTCTCTAGGCTCAGTGAGACTGCTATTCAAGTCTTGAGCCAGGTGGAAACAAGTCCAAGGAATGAGCTACTCCTGAGCAGCCGTGACACTGATGCTCTATTTCTCCATAGTGAAATTGTGAAAATGTAAATTTTTAACCAAGGTTGCTGTTTCCTTTGCACTGCAGAGTTCTCTTTTGTCATGTCTAAGACACTTTTGAGGGGAATACCCCTGGGTGCCTGCTCGTTCCCTGAGGGCAGGTGCTGAGGGATTATGGACAGTGCTGAACAGAGCAGGTGGATCACACACAGAGACACACCCTGGGCACAGCACCACAGGACAAGCACAAACCTGTCCTGAGCAGCAGCTTGCTCAGACTGTTCGGAGGAGGAAGAAATGCAGTGTCGGAATGCTGGAATTATTCATCTAGTTGGGTGTCTGCTCCACGAGGCTGGTTCCCCTTTACCCTGGAATAAGGTTTTGCTGACAGTAAGTTGCAGGGAGTACCTTTCTTCTTCTGGCAGGGATTCCACCAGTGAAGACTGTGGTTCATGACTTAAAAACACATGCTGTGTATCCCATGCAGGACTTGGAGCCAGGTAGGGGCTCCTTAGCTTCCTCTTTGTGTGCTGTGTCTGGTCTGAAGTCTGAGTATCCTATTGGAGCTTGACACTTGTGCATTTTATAGTACAAACCCATAAGAAAGGATCTGAGTTTTCAGTGTGTGTCTGACTGTGGAGTGTCAGGCTCTGCAGCACTGGTGTTTGTGCAGGAGTGCCACAGAATGTGCCAGTGTCTTTGCACAGGCACAGCACCTGATGGCTCAGCCTGGCTCGGGTTTAGGAGGGGGAGGTGGGACACTCAGCTCCATGTGTTTGCTTGGCATCTCTAGCAATGCCTGTGCTACTGAGTGTTCCTTTTACAGCCTGTCTTGTAGCAAAAACTGCATTTGACACCTTTAAACACAAGGCTTGGTTGGGAGCTGAAGATGTCCCACGTTATGTACCCAGTGTGAGTGGAGCTTGGTCTCCACATCCCAATCACCCTCTTGCTAAGAGGTGTTTGCAGGGCTGGCTTTTCACTGAGATCCTAAGTTGTTTCTCCTCTCCTTCCCTTGATAAACACATTCACTCTGCAGTTTATCAAATGAGTAACAGACCTGCAGCAGATTGGTTGGGCATCTCAAACCCAAGGTCTAGCCAAGGAATTCAGCAGGACAGAGGCCTGGAGAGGCAGTAACTGTCCCGGAGATGCAGTAACGCGTGGCTGGGTTATTGGGTTAAATGGCCCTTAAGATGATTAACTGGGAGGTGTGCAGCAGTGGCAATACACTTGTGTTTAAAGTGGAGCCTTGGGCGCAGCTCCTGCACGGGAGAATGTGCAGGAATGTCCCTCTGGACAGGGATTGGGAGGTGCCTGCTCAGCACTTTTGCCTTCATGTGGGAGCACGGCTGCAGCCAGCCCTTCAGAGCCTCATCCAGCCCTAACCCTGCCCGAGGAGCCTCTGATGTGGGCACAGCTTGAAAGGCTTTTACATATGTTTTGTCAGTCACAAAGTGCAGCCTGGTTTTCTCTTTCTTGTGCTGTGATTCACTGAGTCCTTCTGGTATAAAACCACCGTTTTTCATATAAAATTACATTAAACAGGCCCTGAACTACTGCACTCTGTGGCTGGGGGAGGCAAATGTCCTGTCATAATCCTCAGGAGAGAGCAGTTTGTGACCTATATCATTAATTAGCAATGAAATAGTTCTCATCTTGGGCTAGAAGCAAGATTTTCTTTTAAATATTTTAGTTTCTTGGTTCCAGCTTCCAGTTGGTCTTTGTTTCTTGAACCTGCTTCAGTGCATATTGAGCAGCACCTCAGCTAAAATTGTGGTTGTAAAATACCCTACAAGAATGGTGTTGCTTCAAATACTTTACTCAAAAGTTTGTGTATCTTAACATTGAACTATTTTCCCATTAAATTAGTTTACTTTTGGAAACAAAAGCAATACTATAGTGTCTTATCATGCATACATTATTAATAGCAATCCATTTTTAATTTAATGAAAAATTATGCAAAGAGCGAGGGAGGAAGGCTTACAGCATTCTTGGTCTTTCTCTGCCTAGATAACCTCAAGCAATCGAAGAGGTTATATTTAAAACCCTCTCTTGCTTGGCACTTTTATCTTCTTAAATGGAATAGTGTTTAAACTCAGAGAAACTATCAAAGGTGGAAAGAAAGTACTGGCAGAGGTGAGAAGTGGTAAAGAATTGCATAATCCTTTTCTTTAAGTGGTTGACAGAACTTTCTGTTAGGAGAGAATTGTCTGAAACAGGAGTTGCTGTTGCAGCTTCCCGAAGTTTATTTAGGTGGTAGAAAGCTGAATCATTATGTAAACCGAATTATCCGTCTGAGCCCTATCAACCTGAAGTTAAATAAATTGGTCACGGGTGCAACTGTGTCATAGAGCAGCTTTCCAGGTTGGAGATTTGTTTTGAATTCGATGCGGAGCCACCCCATTACCCCAAGGATTAAGAGATAAAATGTTTCCAAGCCAATTGCTAATTTAACAGCAAATTAGAGCGTGCAGTTAGTGATACCTCTCTGCTCTGTTCTTCTAATTGAAAGAATCAGCAACAAACCCCCAATTTGATTCACACTTTTAATTTTATTTTGTTATTGTGATAATTCAAGCCCTAAATAAGGGGAAAGCATAGGGAGAGAGGTCTTGTCTGCATTAGAAAAATGATCCATTACTGTCAAGACTTACCTGCAGCAGAAAGAACCCAGCTCATGTGCAGGAAACCTGTGAGGTTACATCAAACCGGAGAAGCGTTGGACCTGGTTGTCCAAGAGACATATTAAAGACCTTTTTAAATGTGACACTTGGACGTGCACAGTGGTGTTCCTAGTAACTGGTGAATTCTAGTTAGCTGTGAAACCAAATCCTTCCTATTGCTTAGCTGTACAGTCCCAAGCCCTGGCCTTGGAAAAAGGCTGTGCTGCACTGAAAAATGTCCAGATGAACAGCAAGAGAGGCTCTGGCCTTGGCGGGTTGGCAGCCGAAGTGCAGGAGAACAGGTAGCCCTGGGTGAGGAGAGAGGAGCTGGCAGGAGGAGCTGGAGGTGGGGTCTCAGCATGGAAACAGGGGAAGCAGCAGCAGGGCACAATCCTCTGCCGTGCCCCCAACACCTGCCTGTGCCTGTGCTCAGTCTCTGTGCACCGAAATGCACCTTCTCCGTGCTTCTCATAGGTTCCGGGTCGTTGGAAGAGTCTCCTGGAGCTGAAGTGAATACATTTCCCTAATTTTTACCTACAGCTATTTCTACTCCTCTAAGCAGGGTAGTAGACCTTAAGCTGTAGGAGGTGCTGTGTGGACAGTGTCTGTTGCGTTTTTATGCTTTATCACTTTCTGAAGTGACAGCTCTGGGTTTGCTTTGTTTGGTTCTGTTTCATTCAGCTTGGATTGAACACTGTTCACCAGGAACTTTGGAACTGGGTTTTAGCCTTACACCTTTAAGCAGAGGTTTATCTTCTATCTGTGGTCACCGTAGGGTGCAGTATTTTATTGTAGTACGCCTGGGTGGAGAATTTTCATAGGGTTTCTCACCTTGTGTTCTCATTCTGTTTTGGGGTCCTGGACCACTGGGGACCTCTGCCCTGGCTGTGTCCCCATCACTTCATGCAAACCCTTCACTTCTCAGTGTGCTTCTCTTTTCTCCTCTCTTGGAGTTTGAATTAACTTCCCCACTCAAGTCAGAGAAGTCAAGCCCACCAGTGGAGGTTTATAATCCCTGGGATGAATCCAGCCAGTATCCCTTGGTCTCTTGTCACTGGGAGCTGCAGGTGCAGCTCCTGCAGCCCAGCAGCCACTGATGCAAAATGAGCTTTTTTTCCTAAATGTTGTTTCCTATTAAGTTCTTCTATCTTTAGCTTGTCCCATTCCTGCATGTCTGTTTTGGTGAAACAAAGAAAAATTAGCATTGGGAAAGAGGGATTTGGAAAGGATCATTAGGCTTTCTAGGCACAGAACGGGTATAACCTGTTTGACTTTGCTCAGCTTTGCCAAGCCCGAATCTCCCCCGTCTCCTGTAAGTGCTGAGCTCATGCTTGGCCTGGCTGTGTCCTTCGGCATCAGGGCTGATGAACGGGGTTATTGTCACTTGGTTATACAGCATTTAGCAAGCAGCGCCGATCCAACCATTACAGACTGAAAAAAAACAGTTATACTGACTGTTCTGTATAATTTGGGGTTGTGCAGCCTCTTCTGTTGAATTTTAAACAAAAAGGTGTTGTTTTGGAAATCTTTTTGTCTTTCTGAACTTGGTGTCTTGCTGAGTCCAAAGAGCATACAGAATTTCACCCCCCAAAATCTTCACTTACACTGATAACCCTCAGCATCCTACTGAGTTGAAAGGAACTGTGTGCAAAACCTTTAGATTCCTCATGGAGTTTCCATGGGCTGTGGCCGGACAATGTCCAGCATTGCTACAAATTCTAGCTTGTACCTTTGAGCTTCAGGCAGGAGCAGCAGTGATAACACTACAGAAAATCTTGGGCTGTTTCACAGAAGTGAGATCAGCTCTGCATTCTGTACCGATACAGAAAGATTAAAATGACTTGAGGAAGGTCACACAACAAGCTGATGGCCAAGCCAGGACTGAGAGTCATCCATCATCCAGGCTTTCCTCTTATTTGCTAGACCTCAGTGCCTCGGATGGAGAGCTCATCATCCTCCCTGCTGCACTAGCGGTCTCGTGAAGGATTTCAGTCTTTTAATGGGATCTGAAAGTTGGGTTGTAATAATTATTTCTCATTTCTGGTTTGGTGTATGAACTAGAAATTGTAATAGCAGTTTTTACACGATTCCTTTTCAAACTGGCTGCATAAACAGAGAAATAAATTAAGGCTTACAAGTCTCCTCTGGGAACACAGTAAATATTACCCTGTTTTCCAAAAGGAGGAAGCAGAACAGCAAACACATTAATGTGATATATCCAAGGTTAACCAGTTGGCAGAACTGGGGATAACTCCTGCTCGTATGGTCATTACTGGTCACTTGTTTAAGTGTTATTTAGGGGTCAGACCATGCAGAGCAGGCAAAAACATCCCCGCGTGGATCCGAGGGACGGGGATGGAGGCGCTCAGGACAAAGAGATGCCTTTTCCTCCTGCAGCCGGGAAAGGGTTACAGCTGAAATGCCTGTAGCAGCCTCAGGAAAACATGAATCGGTGCTACTGAGGGAGGGCAGGATGGCAGCCCAGACCCGCGAGCTGCCTTGTGCTTTTCCTTTATGAACACACCTTTGTGGGGGGGTTGAGGCCGGGGCTCCGGAGCAGCGCGGCGGGGCCGGCGCGGGAGCAGCCCCTGCCCGAGCTGTGCCCCTGCCTTCCCCGGCAGCTCCGTCCCGCAGCTCCCGCGGCTCCGTGCGGGCTGTGCTGGTGGAAACATCGCTCTGTGCTCCGTGCTGGCTCTGTGCTGGCTCTGTGCCGTACACGCAACATGGAGGGAGGGACCGGCGCCGCCGCCGCCTTCCCCGGCAGCCGCTCGGCCGCGCTCGCCGCGGGCACCGCCGGAGCCGGAGCCGGGACCGGCCTGGATGGATCGCACAGGTCAGTGCCAGCGACCGCCCTCGGGACGCTCCTCCGGGACGAGCCTCCCTTCCCCTCCTTTATTTTAACCCTCATCGATGGAGTGCTGAGACCGTATCTCCGAGGGATGTAATTGTTTCTCACTTGGTCAGAGCCGGCGATGCCTAATAAAAATGTAGAGCGGGATTAAGGAAGGCGAGCGTGGCGTTTCCACCCAGCGAATGCAAGTTCATTTTAATATTTGCTGTATTTTTAAACCTATGTAAATGACTGTGTGTCTTTTAAGTGGTTGGGCGTTTGAATGGAGAAAGGTTAATTGCCTGCTTCAGCCACATTACGCTGTGTAGCTCCCACCAGCATGGAGAACGCAGACAAAGTCTAATTTTGCATCCCGTCCTTTTTGTGACAGCAGTCCTTGAGGCATTTTCGGGTAAAGTGTGTAGAATGCGGTTATCAGCATGACAGAAAATGTATTTTTTTCTATTAAAAAATGTATTGTACCCTGCACATAGCAGAGAGGAGCACACAGTGTCTATCTACTGTGTGTGAAAGCAGCAGTAGTCACAAGGGCTCTGTGCTGAGTGTATTTTTTTCCTTTCTAATGGATAACTAAGAGCTGTTGATAGGATATGGGTTTAGGAGCGATAGTTCTGGAGGGCCAGGTTATCATGTGTGTGTCGTTAAAATTCTTGTGGAATGAGGCAGTGCTGATTATCTTCATGGCAAATCATCTCCTTCACCCTGGGCTCGGGTTCGTGCTGTGGCTGATAGGAAGTGTGCCTGGTGCTGTTGCAGTTTACTGGGATTTTCTACTTCAGGGCTGAGAGTGAATAAATATTTACTGGTGAGGAAAAAAGGAGGGAGTTGTGGACCCAGTATAATTTAAAATTTGCTGTTATCACCTACCTGGGTTATAGATGAAAGCAGTTTTACCACACCAGAAGTTATTTATGAACCACGGTGCCGGAGGCTGGAGACGCAGGTTCTTTTTTCACTGTTTAACACATTATCAACAAAGTCTTGGTAATTTAGGCTGACTCCTCCTACTTCACTTACACTGCCAGAAACCGAAGGAGAGTAGCTCCCACCAGCACTGCAAAATTTCTTTGAATTTGTCTGTGTTTTCTTTCTTCCTTGAAGTATTTATCCTTAGGAAAGCTGCTGCTGGATATCTGCTCATTGTTTGACTTGGGCACTGTGAGAAAGGTAGTTGGAAAATTTTGGTTCCCCTTACTTGGAAACAAAACTGTATTTAAAAATTAACTGTGTCTTGCGTGCTAATGCTGAAGGCTTTACGCTCCCCAGCTTCCTTTGTCATGGAAAAAGCACAAAATGCAATATATTGCCAATATGTTGTCACCCAAGGAGAGAGCCACATGCTTGCCAGAGGGGATTTTGTAAATAGGAACTACAGGATTTGTGTTTGATGTGAATTCCCTTGGGAATGAAAGCTTTGATATTTGTGAGAAGCTGGCAATGTCAGTATGTGCAGTATGAGGTTTCTGGCTGAAGACAGACAAAGTTTAGCAGTGGTTTGATAAAATCTATGCAGTTTTCCTCCAAACGGGCCTTGTCATCCATGAAGTCTGCAGATTAAATAGGTTTTGGTTCTGGCAGTGACATCCCCTCTTTTTGTCACTTGTGCAGAGAGTCCAGAGTATGACAGAACTCCGGATGAGCTTATTATGGTTGGCTCTCTGAAGGCAGATCTCTTGCTCATGTCCTGCCTTTCAGCACAGAGATAAAATTGGTATTGTTTTTTAGAAGCAAAGCTTGCATTTAACAGGATTATAGGAATATTTTTAACTTTCTGCTTTCACTCCAGTGCTCCTGATGGATGCTCGGAGTGCGGGGAGTTAGCTGGTTCTTGATGTCAGAGTGAAGGTGCTGTGCTGATGCAGATTTCCTTCAGGAAAAACCTCCTTTTCCGAGCGGCACGTCCGAGGGTTGCAGGGTCCTTACCCAGCCCGTAGCAGTGGCTTTGGGGCTGGGGGGAAGCGGGGCAGAAAGCAGCAGTGCTGAGCTGGTGCCAGGGCACGGCTGGGAGGACCGGGCAGAGCCCGGTGCGTTCCCGGGATGGGGAACATCGCCCGGGATGGGGAACATCTCCCGGAATGGGGAACATCTCCCGGGATGGGGAACCCCTCCCGGGAGGGGGAACACCTCCCGGGATGGGGAACACCTCCCGGGATGGGGAACATCTCCCGGGATGGGGGTTGGTGTTCGGGGCTGACCGGGGTGTCCCAGCGCGTCCCCTGCTCACGGCTGAGCTGCCTCTCCCCCTGACCTCTGTGTGCCCTCCAGCTCCGGCATTCAGCTTTCCCAGGCTCGGCCCCCCGGGCTGCTTTCTTGGAAAAAATCCCGCATTTTGTCTTATGCAAGGAGGGGACAATTTTATCAGAGCACTAGTGAGCACGTCCTTGGCTCCCCCAGGTCCTTTTGCAACAACCAGTGTAACAATGTCCTGTGTGACATATCCTCGGTATTTATATCAAAAATACAGAAATAATCATTTAATCCCCCTTTGTCGAGCTTTTTGGTTTAATCTTTCTTTGTGTTGAACCATGTTTCTCATTATTTGATACTAGGTGAAAACTTCATGCCCTGGTCCTGGTGTCAGGGACCACAGTTTAATCTTCTGATATTCTGCTCCTGATAGTCATCATTAAAGGGAATTAAATCCCTTATTTTTCACCTATGTTGAAAAAAGGAATGTTATTCCCAGCTGCCATTCAGTTATCAGCCTGAAGAAAAGAGGGAAAAAAACCCCACAGAATCCCTGGTGAAAAGGAGAAGTAAGGTGACTTTGAAAGGGTGGATGTGATGGACAGAAATCAGGAGAACTGGGATGGGATCTGAGCTTCCCAATGCTGAGGATAAAGACCCAAGCAGGCAGCTCATTAGCTGTTGAGTCAGAGCAGGGTAGGCTCCAGTGTGTTTTCCTGTAAAAAGAAAAACAGGCAGATGTACACCTTTGGTGTGGTTTCTTGAATATTGGGAATAGTGACAGGATGCAGGGGCTGAGAAGAAGTGGGCATTTCTAGAATTCCATGCAGCTCCTTAGGATGGAGTGGTGCAGCTGCTCGGCTGCTCGCTCTTGTGTGTTTGTTCCAGGAGGTTGTGTGTACTGTTTCTGGAGCTTGCAACCGTGCCTGAATTGGGGATCCAGAAAGAAGCTGAAGTATAACCCTCAGCACCTGGGTGCATTTCACACTCCCAGCTGTGCCTTTGGCTGATGGGAGGATCCAGTGTGATTTCCAGTGGGGATGACAGAAGAAGGAGGGTAGGAATTTGAACTTGGTGCCTTGCTTTAAAGTGCCATTTATATTCCAGCTTCTCTTACGTCCCATGTTCGCTCCTTCTGAAAGTGTGACTGTGGAATTAGTTATCCCAGCACCTCTGGAGACACCTTGGAGGTGATGTAACACCTGCTTTTCTGTCAGTTGCCTTTCCTTATGCAATCCACATCTAATCTAGTTTGCTTCCTCCTCTGGGTAGAACAGCAGTAAAAGTGCAATACTTGCTGAAAGTATTCCGTGCTTGCTAAAAGATCTGTTCCAGTTTTCCTTCAGTCTGGTGTGTGGAGCTCTATGGTGGCAGAGGCCTCCCCTGGTTGCAAGGGGCAGTGGCTGTGCTGGGCAGAGCCAGGCGTGCCCAGGAACAGGCTGGGTGTGTTGGATCAGCTGGGGGAGGTTGTTGCATCTGTGAAGGGTTGGGCCTTGTCCCTCCCGTCAGCAGGTCCCACGCCTGACTGAACTCCTGAAGCACCCAGAAGTGACAGACCATTGCTGCTCCTTGGGTTACAGACTTACTCTGGGTTCACTCTGAGGCTCCTCCAAGGTCTGAATTCTCCAGTTAATCCAGCTTGGGGAAGGACTTCTAACCTGACACTTCCCATAATGTTGGAGACCAGAAAGCCCTTGTTCATTAGCATTGACAAGAGTTTAACTCAGCTCTTCATTTCTTGCCTCAGACAGTTCAAGCTGGGGGCAGTTTTAGGTGGAGGATCCTGTGGCTTTTCTGCAGTAAGAGATGGTGTTTTCCTGGACACGGAGCTGCCACACAGGCAGTGGTGGTGGTTGCTTTCTCCTGGCAGATGGGTTTAGTGCAGGGTGCAGCCCTGGTGGGGTTTAACCACCCTTGGAAGGGGCAGTTGTGTGGCTGTGACTCTGCACTGGATCCGGATCACCGGGTGCCCGTCCCTGTTCGAGTGTGACACTAATGAACAGGGCAGGCTGGGCTTTCTCCCTTGTCTTGTGCATTATACAGAGATTTTCCTATTCACAGGGCTACTGAATAGTCAAGGATTTCTCAACATTTTTCCCCCCAGGGTTTATAAATTAGTGCTCCAGACCTTGTTCAGGACTGGAATGTGGCAGATGAGATTTCAGCCCTTAAGGAGTGCTTTAACTGCAAACAGGCTTGATTTTCTGGCCACTTGTTTTCATTTGTGTATTTTAGAAGGTTTTGTCCTTTTAGAAGTGAAACATAACAAGATATCACACAAACCTTTTTCAGAAATAATAAATACAGTATTTCTAAGCCTTTTCAATCTGCTGTTCTCTGTGCATTTGCTCTTACTGATACTTCAGTGGAATAGCTTTGCTTGCTGTATGAGATAAATGTCATTTGTAAACGTGCATTGTATTTCTTTGCAGTGTCTTCAGTGTCACTGTGCTGGCTTCTGTTCTGGGAATGTAAATGTGCTGGGCCAGTTCATGCCATGCTTTTAAAGAAATTATTTACATAAAATATCTAACTACTTAAGTTGGAAATATCTAGCTGCTTTAAGTGCATATGCCTACAGAGGCTGTGTGAAAATCTGTGTTCTAATAAAGATGTGCTGGGAGAAAGCTTTTGACAACCCAAAGTCCATGCAATTGAGAGTCAAAAGGTAAATGAAAAGAGCAGTTAACTACTTGGTAAATTTTTTTTTTTCACGGTTTCTGAGCAAATTTCATAATTTGCAGTGATGGGAAGAGGGACCATGATTATATTTTCATGTTTTCCTTTAGTAGGGCTTTGAATGGCATCAAACACCCGGCAAACTCCTTGCTACAGGTGAAATAAGAGTGGGTTTTGACCTTGGGCATGTGTCCTAACAAATTTGCTAGCAGGTTTTTGATACTCGGGCACTCTCCTGGGAGGATAAAGGCAGTGACTCCTCTTAACATCCTTTTGCATCAGCAAAATCTGCTGCGAAACCAGCTCGTGGTGGTGTCAGCCCAGGGAGCAGCCAGAGCGTAGGAGCCGATCTGAGCCTCTCCTGCAGTTAAAGGGGTCTCGTGTGGAGCACTGAGGGAGGAGCAGGCGGGCTGGAGGACCTGCCTAGCCAGAAACAAGGCATGGCCTGTGAGAAATAGGGCGAGAAGAGGAAACTACGCTGATGTCTTCATCTTGCAGGGTCTCATCCCATGCTCTGTGTTGACAGCTTCCTTCATAGGGGCTTTCCCAGCTCAGTGTGCTACCGGGGAGCTGCTTCTGGGCACACGTGAGAACACTTAGATTTTCGTGGGCTGGGAATCTCTGTTCCCTGTTAATGGTCGGGGGAAACAAGGCCAGCACACACCAGATAGCAATTTCAGAGGATGGTTGTTCTTAAATCCTGGTATTTGTGGTTGCAGAGAGCCATTAAATTCGTGCCCAGAAGGTTAACCAAAGCTGTGTTGACTTTTTTCATGTACAAACTAATTTGTTTAATACTGCCATGGTTGCTCGTAGCTTTTTGCAGGAGCAATATAATGAGATTAACAAGGCTCTGATCGCTTCCATATCTGATCCTCATATCCCCCTGGGAAGCTGTGGCAGTGTCAGAGCTCGGCTGCTCGTGTGTGGGGTCTGCTCTGGCAAAGCCCAGAGTTGTTCTTTATGGGACATGTTGGGATGTGGTTGCTGGGATGATGGGGGAGCTGAGCTTCCAGCTGCAGCCTTGGAGCCAGCGTGAGTTTGGGAAACAGAGCAGAGCTGCTGAGGCTGCCAGCCAGGGGTTCATTATTGGAAAGAAAAGACAAACACCCCCTCCTTCCCCCCGCCGGACTCTGCAGGGGGAAGCAAGTTTCATAGGGAGATAATTGCGCTACTGGAAAAACTGCTGTGACAGCTCCCAGCACCACAAGTGGAGTTCTTGTGGGGAAAAAGCCATGTTAGACATACCAATTCCTTCCCTTTTCTCCCAGTTAATGTGCTGTGCAGGCCCAGTATTGTCCTGGAGCATTTGGAACTTCCTTACCTCCTCGCCTTGGCTTTCCTTGCCAGCTTCACCCTAATAAAGTTTGCTGTTTCTGATGAAGTTTGTTGTTTTAAAATGACACACTGCATGGTCGGGTTTGGGAATGCAGATGGACACCTGAATTATATTTTCCCCTGCTTATAAAAGCATCCATGATTGATTGCTTCTGAGTGCAAAACAGGAAGCTTTTTCTTTAAAACAGAAGCAAAATGAAGAAGGAGAACTCTCACAGTTTCTGTGTGCATATATATATATGTAAAAACAGCACAAAATGAACCCAAACTCCAACTCAGTATTAATTCTGAAGCTACGTTGTGCTCCTGGGCTTTGTTTATGCAGTGTTTTTAGCCCTGTTGAGGTGATAACAGTTTCATCACATATTTCATGGAAACCCACCTGAATCTCTGTGTTAGATCTCCCTGGACATCTCCCCAGCTTACAGCCCTTCTTGTGCAAAGTCCATGCCTCATTTGTAATTAATTTCCCCCAGTTTCCCAGAGGTGTCTCTGCAGTTGACAAAAATGGCTTTTCCCCAGTTCTGGAGCAGCAGAACCTTGGCGGAGATGTTGCTTTTTCCCTTGTGTGCAGGACTGATGACTTGCAGGAATAATACAGCTTTTCTCCACTCTTCAGTGTTAACAAACAGTGGAGACACACGAATCACACAAAAACCTTTTCTCCAGCAAGTGTCCCTGGGTTTGAGCACATTCTCCCTTTTCAGTGCTTGACCACACATGGAACTTCTCAGGAGCAGCTGCTCACAAATAATTCCAGATGCCGACAGACCCTGAATACAGTGTTCTGTTTTGCATGGGGCCTGTTTGTGCTGACCTTTTCCAATCCCTTTTCTTGCTTTTTAAGCTCAGGATCACCTATTTGCTCATTTAAAATACATATTCAAGACACTTTTACCTCTCAAAATTCACAGACAAAAGGCAAAACTCCTTTTATTTGTTGTTCTGTGCTTCTCTCCATTTGGGGCTGGCAGACAGAAGGTGCTTGGCTGCTGCTGTCGCTGTCCCTTTAGCAAGAATTGTGGGATTTGCAGGGTCTGCAGAGCTGTTGGGTGTGCAAACAATCAATCCTGGTCTTGGCTTTGCTGCGTATGAATTTCAGGAGAGAACTTTATTCCCCTGAGAATTTGTTACTCAGTTAAAACGCTCAGGTTGGAAACATCAGCAAGGGGAAATCTGAGCCACTTGGCCACAGGACTCTGTGAAGATAAAGATTTCCCTTCAAGGAATATTGAATTCAGCTCCTTGATTCTGATTTTCCTCGTTTCTCGTGTCTTGTTTGGCGGGGAATGCCGGAGCAGGAATGGTTACAGACGCCGTGGATGGGTTTCAGATGAGTCCGCGCGCAGTCAGCGAGCAGCGGGACTCGTGCATGACCGTGCTGCCGCAGGAGCAGCCAGGAGCCCCACGGAGACGGGCTGGGAACCTCGGAGCCCACGTGAGGAGCGGCCGGAGCAGGGACGGCAGCTGGAACGCCGCTGTGCTGGGTCTGGCTCCTGGTGCTGAGCCCTGCCAGCGACAGAGCCTGGAGCACTCCCCCCCGGCTGGCGGGGCTGGAGGGAAGGGCTTTCAACCTGCTGCTGTGAAGATGAGTTTTGTGCGGGTCCAGAAAGCCAGCACAGGTTAATTTGCAGCCAGAGGACCCAAAAAGGAGTGTATTTGTGCAGAATGAATGGTTCCACGGGTTATCAGTGCAGCAATGTGCTTCAGAAAAACTCCTACCTCCTGGAGCACAACCCTTTGAGAGAGTGTGACACCACTCAGGGATTTTACCACGCAGTTTTCCTCTGGATTCTGTGGAGACAGTTTTAATGACACATGAGGAATGTTCTGGAAATGCAGATTTCAGTGGCTTGAGAACAAAGGTGAAAGCACACCCTGCTGGTTCATGGGGTGGGAACCCCCTCCTGGGCCCCTGCAGCACTTTCTGCTCCTTTGAGCAGTAGGAAGGATGTTAAAAATGATGCATTTGGGTGCTAACACCGCCTAGCTGTGATGGCAAATTGCTGGAAAACGTTACTAAAAGGAGAAAAATTCAAGCTGACTTGGTAAACTGTTTTTCTGGGCTTTATTTGACTCTTCATGCCTTATAAACTCACCTCTTCACACCCTGTGAACTCTGCTCTTCACGCTTTATAAACCATCATGGCAGAAATTAACAACAGAAAATTCCAGTGTATTTTCAGTTATGCGTTTTCTTTGTGATCAGTCCTAGGATCTGTGTACAGTGGGGTTAATTCTCCTGGCAAATAGCACAACCAGGCATCCGAAGGGAAAAAGTATCTGGAGTAATATGAGGTAATCGTGTATTTTCTATTCTTCCTTCACAAGTGCTGCATTGGCAGGCCTGACTGGCTTTTGGAGCAGCTGTTAGATGAAGGAATGAGATAAAGCTGGGTGAAAGGGAGGGCCTGTCTCAGTGCTGCCATGCAGTGCTGTTAGGAGAATGCAGTACCTTTGGGACGGACTAAAAATTCCTGAAATTATGTGTATACTCAAGGGTAGAGTGAAAAAGATCAGTGCAGTTTCATAGGTTCCATCTCCTCCCCTTCCTTTCCCTTTCCCCTTCCTCCTTCCCTTCGGGAATGGAAAGCAAGTCCATGAGTGGAGCAGTATGGATTTCTCCTTTATGTACTTGTTTGGCTTTTCTAGTGCAGTGAACTGACCTTTTAGAAGTTTGCACTTGGGCCTAAATTTGTTTGGTTAGAACACGTTCCTGTCATCTCCCAGGGAGGGTTTTGGCTTTTCCTCTGCCCATTGATGTTGGAATTCCTCTGCCCAGGACCTGTGGCCACCTCAGGGGGAGAGGAGCAAAGGGTCCCTGTGGTCCGGCACTGACTCCTGGCCCTGAGCCTGAGCAGAGGGAGCAAAACACTTCATTTCTGCAGCCAAGGACTCATTTTAAAGAAATGCTGACCTTTTACAGTGACTTTTCATCTGTGGTAGGACTGACCCCTCCAGCATTTAAAAAACAGCAATCAAGTTACTGAAAATCACAAGTCTGACTTTAAAACTGATGCTTTTCAAGGTGTGCTTTGTTTATAATTTTATTTGCCCTCCAGTTTGAGTTTTTAAGTGCAAGATGGGTCATGTTGTTCACCTTTCCTCCATGAGATAATTTAATAATTATACTGGAAACTGAGAATATTTCATCACTGTTTGACTCCATGACTGGTGCTTTGAAAATACGAAATGCTGAGAGACTTGCAGTGAAATGGTGAGAAATTCTAACATTGTTTTAATGGACTTATAATTCAAGGTCATGGCCAGTCCCAGGGACATTTGTACAGGTCTCATAAGTCCTGGGAGTTGGTCTGGCGGTAAAAATATTTCCCCATTTCTCCTCAGCTCCTTGTAAACCAGCAGCAGGGCATTTTTCCTGCATGCATGTGTATAAATGTGCACACACTTCTTGTTCTCTGTGGAAGGGATTTTAAGTACAGCTTCTCACAGAACTGTGAGGCTCTGGGGCAGCATCTCCTGCTCTGTGTAGGGCTTTATAAATATTTGCAGAGGACCAGCAGGTAACCTCATCCTCCCTTCTGCCTGGGTCAAGGGGGAGTTTCAGGTACTGGAAGAGGCACTGGGATAATGTTCCCTGCCTTGTAGAGTTACTCTGTCTCCCACAGGGAAATGACAGCAACATGGATCTGTATTTTTTGATTATTTTTGTGTATCCTGCTGAAATAACTGAAATGCCACCTTGATTTTGGAGGGTGTAACGTGTTTCGTGAACTCCACAGCAGCACAGGGAGAAAAGGTGCTGCTCTGCCTGGTGCAGACTTTGTAAATGAGATTTTGGATCTGATTACAGCTAACAGGGAATGGACATTGGATATGGCGTTGGAAACAGACACCCACTGCGATGTAAAGCCCTTGCTGCTGCCCACACAGGACGTTTAATTAGTGCCTGGCCCATTTTGGAATCAGGATGTGCCCCTGCTTAGGGAACGTTTCTGACAAATCCCCAGCGGCTCGTGAAAGAACAGAAGGTTACGTTTTTGGCCCATTCTCTCTTGTGCAGACACAGAATTTCCTTGGTGCCTGCTAAGGACAAAGCAAAGTCCGGGTGCACAGAAACAGGAAGGCTCGTAGGAAATAACCTCAGACTGCTGCTTCCTGGCAAAGAGGAGTTGTGCAATTATGGTTGAAATGCACGCTGTGGTGTTGGATTTTGGAGGGGTCACCTGCTGAGCCCCTGTGCTCCAGCCCCTTTGGCTGCCAAGTCGTGTGTGGGGAGCTCTGGGCAGAGTGCTGAGGTTCCTGCAGCAGCTGAGGCTCTAGAGGTGTTTTGTCATCATCCATCAGGTTCTGGTGCTGATAGCAGGGAGCTCAGTCACCTGTGCAGCACAGGGAGCAAACAGGAAATACTGGTTTGGGAAGAAGCTTTCGTGGTGTTCAGCACTGTTAGAGAGGGGGAACAGTGAAACAGAGACTGCAGGTCCTTCTGGAAACTTGTTGTTTGCCCGCTCTTGATTTTACCTTTGCGGGTGTATTTCATAAAAGTTGGGATACGGCTCTCTTTGGAGAAATAGGGAATTCAAAGGAAGCCAACAGCCAATGAGTACATTAGAACATGTCCAGGTGTGTACTCTGATGGGGTGAAATATTCTTGCTTTTGCTGGTGCCATAAATAAAGTATTTATAAGGCTACTGATGCCTTGTCTCTCAAACATCCTTTCCCAAACATTCCCCCTTTCCCAGCTGTCCTAAAACACCTCCTAAGTCAGTAAATCGGAGGAACAGCACCCACTGATGTTTAACACTTTCTGTGCCAACAGAACAGGAAGGAAAAACAAGCACCCCAAGGGGTACCTTTTGCCACTGTTATGAACCTCAGAACTTCATCAAAATGATGCTTGTTGCTAGCTGGGTGTGCTGACAGAAGTGAATTGACCCTGGCTGGCTCTCTGTGCAGAAGTGAGTGTGTGGCAGCGTGTCAGGGGAAAACAAGACGTCAGATCTGAGAAGGGGGCTGGTTCCCTGTTTTCTGTCACCATTCCTGTCTGTGTTGCTTTGTGTGCAGAGGGTTGGTGCTGGCTGTTCGTGGGAGCTGGGAAAGTGGGAAGTGTTGGCATGGTGTGAGTGTGGCCTAGCAGGAAGCTTCACGTGCAGACACATTTTGTGTGGTAGGAAATCTTCTGTTCTAGCTGTGCTCTGGATCTGTTCGTAAGGGAAAATAAAATAATGTTATTTTTAGAGAACATATTTAATTACTGCTGCATTTACAATAAAACAAGTGTGTTGAAAGCTTTAATTATATAATGGGAGTACAAAAAGATATCAATCTCCATTCAGGAACAAAAAGGTTTGTCTCTTTCACTAACTGTGCTCTCTCCTGTGGTTTTCCATGACATAATGGGAGGCATCAGGTCTGGATGGTGTTGCCTGTTCAGTAACTGCATGAAAAATAAAGCAGAGCAAGCTTGAGGTCACTTACATAGTTCAGAGATCACTTAGGTTTTGCTTGAGGGACATTCATGGTTAAATTGAAGATCCTGGAGTGCCAGGAGAAGGGGGAATGGCTTCCTGCTGCCGGCAGGCAGGGTTGGATGGGATATTGGGGAAAAATGCTTCCCTGTGAGGGTGGGGAGGCCCTGGCACAGGTGTCTGAGAGAAGCTGTGGCTGCCCCATCCCTGGAAGTGTCCAAGGCCAGGGGCTTGGAGCACCCTGTTCTAGTGGAAGGTGTCCCTGTCTGGCAGGGGGTGGCACTGGGTGATCTTTAAGCTCCCTCCCAACCCAACCCATTTTGTGTTTCCATGGTTTATGAAATGTTTTTCCAAATAAGGAAAAAATATTTTAAAAAACCCACCGCAGTTTCTGCACAAAGTTTGCAGAGAGCATTTCAGTGAGCTCGTTTGTCTCTGGGAATGAAAAACCTCAGAGGAGGGAAGGAGCCGTGGCTTGGGCTGTCACATGGAATAGAGTCTCACTCTGTGAACTGCCCGGGAGCAGAGAGGGAGACACAGATCACCGAGTCACATCCCTGTGGGAAGCCACCAGCCCCGTTCTGGGGAGAGCAGGGAGAGGAGCCTGGCACAGGAATGAACCTTCCCACGCACTGAGAGGGACTCAGCCCTGGAGCAGGCAGATTTCTAACGCCCGAACCGTGGCCATAGGAAATCCCAATCCTCTTTGGCAAGGACACTGAGGGATGGTTGCAGGCTCATTTTTGCTGCACTGGGCTCTTCCCTGCCCCGATGACAAGAGGAACTGTCTTTTCGGAGCGTTCCGACAGCGTGGGGGTGATGTGGGAGCAAGGAGCAGGTGCTTCTCTGGGATGGTCCATTACCTGTTCCATGGCTCTGTAAGCCACATCCCCAGCAGGAGTCCTTGGAAGTGCTGCTGTCAGGCTGCTCTGTTCCCTGAGGCTGCATTAAATCTTGTAATTTTACTCCTTTGTTCACTATATTTTTATTTTTACCCACTCTCTCACAGCCTTCTCTTTTTGCAGAGTTACTCATTATGCACCAAAAAGTCTCTGTTGCAGGTGTCAGTTCTGAAATCATCCTGGTTACTGAGAGAGGGGGGAAGAGGCTGGCAGAGCACTGTTTACTGCCCTTTTTGTGGGCACTGAGATTAATGTGTGCTGCTTTCAGCAAGATCTCATTGCTCTGGGAAGGGCAATAGCCCAGTCACTTCATTATCCTGCTGCTCTGCACAAGTGCCAGTGGAATAGAAATGCTTTCATTTTCCAGACGACCCTTTGGGTGCTTGAGACAAATGCTTTCAAAAGCTGCTCCACACTTTCTTTTTTTGTTGGTTTTTTTTCCCCGTCAAAGTGGCAAAGCTGTAAATCCTTTCATCACCTGCTCTAGCACATCACACCTGCAACCTTTTTTAATGCCTTCAAAATAATGGACAGTGTGTTTTCACAGGTAGGTACTTTACCAAATCATTAAGGCTTTATTTGTCTATTTATTTGTTTTCCCAAGAGGGCATTTTATTACTGACAGCATGAGTCAGGACAATTAAAGGTTGCAGTGAAATATTCGAGCCTCTGCTGTGATGCAACTGGAACGAAGTGTTACTTTAGTCATACTGCAAATAAACAATTCATGTACCGTATGCTGCCTTAGCCCTTCCCAGCAAGTCCTGCCCCCAAAGCACAGCGTTTGGGAGCTCCTGGGAGGGGGAGTGGTGTTCCTCAGCGTTTGTGTGCAAACAGGTTGTCAGCATGGGTTAAAGAAGTGTCCATGGTCATGTTTTATGGAGAGAAGGCTTTTATGGAGGACAGACAGCAGCCGGCACTCTTGGGTTTTATTCCAGGCTTCACTGACTCAGGCAATGCTGAGTCTTCTTGTGCATTATTTACACTATTTTTAAAGAAGGAGTAACAAAAATAGCTGTTTTACAGGAACATTTTGACTTAATTGTGAAGAGCTGCATGGCTCAAGTAGAAAAATTACTTCAGGGCAAAATTTTATTTTATTGCTGTTGGTCTTTTGAAACAGGGTTGAAAGGTGGGTTGTATTTTCAGCAGAATTGTTCATCCCGACCCCTCGAGTTCCCTGAGCTGTGCCCGAGGTGCTGGATGTTGACACAGATGTCAGGAGGATGTTGCAGACGTTGTGATTGTCTCACCCTGGCTTCCTGTTTTTGACTGTAACTGGTTGTGATGCACCAGGCCAGGGCCCCCCTCGATCCCTCACTGCCAGCGCTTCCAACACACCTAGTTCTGTGTGCCAGTCATGAAGCCCCAGCTTTCCCTGCCTTGCAGGGGTTAATTTTCTCAGTAGTTAATTTTCACAGCTTGTGTTGGCCATCAGGGGTGGTGTGATGGCAAAGGAGAATGTTCGGAGTGTCGTTCCGAGTGCTGTTACCTTTCAGCTGCCCTTTTCTCCCTCCCCTCTGGTTTTGTAGCTCCCTGCTGCAGCCAGCACAGTCACAGAGTGACTCTGCTGCACGGAGGAGCTGTTGGCATCCTCTCCTCTTTCGTTACCCTGGTGCAGGAGCGGAGTGGTGGCAGAGATGCAGAACTGACACCAGTGGAACCAGGCCCGGCGAGATTTGAAAGGCAGAGATAAGACACGGTGCTTCTCAAGGGGCTGGGTTTGCCAGGGAGGAAGGATGGGAAGGAATTGCAGTTACCTGACACATCTCCCTTCTCCCCCTGCCTTGCAGAGCACGTGAGCATCTGCTCAAATGTCACTGAATGTCACCTGGCTCGGGCCAGGCAGGTGCCTTGGGGTCTCTCTGGGGTCTAGACTGAAGGGATGGTGATGCTGCTGTGGGAATTTGGGAGAGTGGAGGATTAAATGTTCTTGAAAAGCTATTTGCATAAAGGTTTGCAGAGGAGAGCGTGAGTGAGAATATGTTCAAACTGAGCAGTGAGATCTGCACAGCTTGGCTTGCTCATCCATCTGCTTGGAGCACGTTATCTCTGTTTAACAGATTAAATGTAGTCTTACCATTCCAGGAGGAGCTGTTGAGCCTCAACAGACATGGCAGAGCCCTCCTGAAAAGTTATGCAGGAGAAACAGGAGCTGGAATTTCATGCTCAGGAGGACAGCAGAGGAGGTGCAGAGATGCTCTGTCACCTTGCTGTCCTCACCACGTTCCTGGGCCTGGCAGGGCAGCAGGCTGACTCTCCTGCTCCTTTCCCTGGGATCCCCAGGCTGGCATTCTGTCTGCTCTGTGCTTTCCTGACTTCTGGCCGGGCTGGAGCTTCCCCTCACATTGCTCACCAAGAGAAGCCCCTTTGCAGCGAGCCTGGCAGGTGCTGGGGAGGCAGGGGTTAAAGTTCCTGCTCCTCTGCCTGCTCAGGTGTGCCGGGAGGGGATCGGGAATAGCAGAGACAGCTCTGTGCACACAGGCAGAACCGAGCCTGGGAGCTCTGCTTCTATCTCTTCATCTCTTTACTTACTTTTTATGGTACCTGTCCGTACTGAAAAGACTTTCCTATCAGCTGCTATATTTTTTTTTCCTTTTTTTTTTTCTTCCTGCTGAGTCATTGCACAACTCACCAGTCATTTGTGAGCTTTGCTTTCTGGAGTCCTGAGTCGGTTGTCACGTCCCTTTCTGCTTTCCTCCTGCAGTCAGTGTACCTGCGCTCCATCCAGGCACTCCTGCAGAGCTGCTCCCATGGTGTCCCTCTGTGATCAGGGTGAGTGAGGCATGTTCTAGGGGCAGGATTTGTCCTGTGCTCAGGGCCCTGTTATTCCAGTGATGTTCACATTTTGAAACTGGTCATTTTCTGTGTGCAGAGGCAGCTGGTGGATGCAGACACGTTCTCCTGGAGCCGAGGGGACAGGAAATCTTGTTTGCTTTTGATTTTCCATGCATTGCACTGCTGGCATCTGCTTAGGCAATTCAACACCTTTCATATTTTTCATCCCCCATAATGTATTAGAGGGGGCCTCTGTTCTTTGAGTATCTTTTCAATCTCAACTTGACTATGAATATATAGTTCACTGTTTTCCTCTTTCTTTATCGCTCCTTCCTTCTGCCTTTAAAATTGCGTTGGTATTTCAGAAACTTTCTTGTCTGGCCTGATATAAAATTAAAGAGGTTTCATAAGCCCACAAAATTTTGAAGCAGTGCAATTAAAATGTTTTGTTTTAAAAGGCTGCATTTTTTTTTTTTCAGTTTTAGAATGTCCTTGTTCTCAGTCACAGGTTGTTTCTGTAATCCTTACATTTTGTTGTTCATAGTTTGCTTTTAAAATTAAAACACAAATATGACCTATAATTTTTTCCTCAAAGTGTTTGTGTTTCAGATGCTTCCCCCCAGTTAATTGGAAATAACAACAACCAACAAAACTATTCTTTTTTCCTGATCTCTGGCATTCCCAGGGGATTAGGGTGATGTTGCGTGATGAGGCATTGCAGCACCCTTATGTTTCCAGGGACTCAGCTCCAGCATTTGCAAAGCACAGATAAATGTCCAGATTCTCAGTTAGTAGGAGGAGACAAGGCTGGCAGCAGGGAGGGATCGTGAGCCTGGTTTAGCAGCCAGACCCAGTGGGTGGCATCCTGCCTGTGGCAGGGGGCTGGAATTCCGTGATCCTTAAGGTTCCTTCCAACCCAAACCTTCTGGCATTCTTTGCTCTGCAAAAGCCCCCCTGAGGTTCGGAGGGCAGGAGGTGGCCCAGGTCAGAAGGAGGTCTCTGATGGTGATGTCCCCCATCACCTCTCGGTGCAGGTGACCCAAAATGCTGCTGTGGCTGCACGAGGTGTCCCCACCTCGGAGCTCTCCTGGCCCAGCACAACGCGAGCTCTGTTTGGAATGGGATCCCTTTTCCTCCAGGGCAGTGTCTGTAGAGGTGGGCAAGCCCCTCTGCTGGGCACCGGGTGGAGGTGGGAGCTGCTCCCTTCAGAACACCCAGCAGGGCTCTGTCCCCGGAGCCTCCTGGCTGCTGGAGGGGCTGCCTCTGAGCTCTGTGGTGATGCTGCTCTCTGCAGCCCCGAGTTTCCCTGCTCAGTGGTCCTGGGCAGTCGTTCTGAGTGTAGCTTGCTGCTTTCTCTTCTCATTTTCTCTTCTTTGAAAGGAGTTCATGAAGTAATGGGTGAGGGGAGGTGTTGGATAAACCCTGCATGCTCAGAGGCTCAGGCTGGGAAGGGGCCAAGCTCAGCTCCTGAGCCTTCTCTGAGAGGCTCTCGTACTCCTTGGGAGAGTGCCCTGATGGCCGGCTGGGAGCTGGGCTGGCTCTTGTCTCTGCTCCATCAGGGTACAACATTTCATGGCAAGGACTGCGTGAGAGCAGGGTGCGATCCCCTGCACAGGAGGGTGTTGTTCTCCCTGAGCCTCCATTCCTGTTCCTCCAGGCCCTAATGAGGTGTTTGATATTTCCTTATGTGATGGACTGGGAAACTGAAGTTATTTCTTACTTCAGGGCCAGTCTTCCTCTGAAACACTGGACAACTTAGGTGAGCTGTCAGTTACTTTGGTTTTGGAAAATAGATGGAGATATTCTCTTTGCTCACCTCTTGTCTGCTTTGATGTATACAGTCCTTGCATTAATGTTTTATGGTCTCCTGGCACATCCATGTACAGCTTTTAGCATAACTGGGGTCACTGTTTGTTACCAGAAGCCCATACAATACAGGTTACACCTGGTGTGTCAGTATTGTGCTCCTCTGAGCAGCTTTAGAGTTAAGGTTTAGGTTTATGGTGTACCATCTCTCAGTCTCCCCTCCAAAAAGAAAAATACATCTAGATTAGACTGTAGGCTTGGCTAATTGTTCTTTCTGTATTCATCTGTGAGGCAGCAGGGTTTCCAGTGAGAGCAGCCGTGTGTGCCAGCTCGGCTGCCTTTGTCCCACCCTGCCTGGGGGTGTCGAGGGGAAAAGGGACAGTAGTGGCTGCAGCTGGACCCTTGAGAGCCAGGCAAGGGGGAGTGAGGAGCTCTTTCCTGGTTACTGGGGGTCTTACTATTCACTGAAAATGCTAATTAACAATTATTCCAAAAGCCAAAGTAAATGTGTTTCTGATTGGTACAGGCTTCGTCAGTGCTGGGTGTGTTGGCGGTGAAGGGAAATGTGCTCTGAGACACTGAGAGGGTTTGACCCCTGTGCCCCTTCAGCTGCGGCTCTCAGGCACTGCTCCTCCTTGTCCCCCTGTATCTGCTGCTCCCCTCCCACTTCCATCTGCCCGTTCCCTGCATCAGAAACGCCGGTGCAGAGGGGTGGCAGGGCAGGTCTGGCCCAGTGCTGGGTGAGCCCAGGGAATCAGGAATTGTTTGGATTCACGGCTCTGCTGTTGAGAATTAATTACAGTGTGGCCTTGCACATTCCCTGCCTGTGTGACCCCCACCTGCCTAAATCTGTCCCTGATGATGACTTGCTGCAGTCGGAGGCCTCCATTTAATTCCATTTAGCCGGTCAGGAGCTATCCAGTAGGAATAATAATAGTGAAATATATAAGTAATGATTTCTAGATGGAGAAAGGACTGAGCAGCCTCCTGTTTGCTTTTGGTACCACTGAAATGCAGTGATAATAGAGGGCAGGAGGAGAGCTGTTGTAAATATGATGCAAGGACCACCCATCATTTAAGACTATTTATTTAAGTCAGAGTAACTGGAGCTACTCTTTATTTATTTGCTTATGCTTATCTTCTATTATTTGTTCAGCTATCCAGGTTCTGGTGTCCCAGAGTTCATTTCCATTCATTTCCTTGTGAGAATTCACTAGCAAGTCTACTTGGGGCAGATCTTTTCCCTGGTTTCAACCACAGAGTGCCCCATAACCACATAGACAGGCAGCTTGCATGTATTGGATGGATAGAAGGTGTGGGATGGGTAGAACGTGTAGCTCTGGGTGGGTGACTGGCTCCATATAAATGTTTTAGTTGGAGAGAGGTTTCCCTGCTCAGCAGCTGTCTGGCTGGGCGAGTTCTGAATGTTGTTGGATGTTATGAGCAGTTGTCATTCAGCAGATGCGAGGCTGACTGCAACTGATGAGCTGATTGCTCTTGATCATTCCATGTGCTGAAAGCATTGTTTTTCCAGGATGTGCTTCCATGAGGGAAGACTAAATTTGCCATGGCTTTGCATTGGCACTGAACTACAAACAAACCCCAGGTCAGCCCAGATGCATGTCCTTGCTTTAGGTTTAGGTCATTTTTTACGATTTGGGGTCTCCTTTGGCGTGTGCCGCGTTGGGATCTGCTGGGAGCAGGTGGGGTTTGCTCCTGCTTTGTGCGATGGTGAAGTCTGAAGGGTCCAGCCCTTGCTGGGCATTGAGAAGGGCTGGCTGGGAGAAAGCTTGGTCTTACCAAGACAAACAAAAAGAGGAGATTGCAGAGGAAGTGCAGGGAACAGGTTCTGACTGAGAGCTTGGTGAGAGGGTCCCTGTTGGTGTCACTTGGGTGAGGCCAGGGAGTGAGGGCGGGCCCTGCTATGGGATGTAGATCATTCCCACCACGGCCAGTGGCAGTGGGAAAGGCCTCAAGGCAGGGCATCCCACTGCCCCTTGAGGAACCTTTGCTGATGTGCCCAAGTTCAGACTCGGCAGAGCAGGAAGGCAGGAGCAGCATCTTTTCCCATCTCCCTTCCGTGTTCCATCTTCAGACCTACTTGTAGCAGTTTATTCATGGGAAATAAGAGGTTCGTGCCCTTTTCCCTAGAGGTATTTTTTTTTAATACTTTTATGCTTGTTCCTGAGTCAAACAAAAGAAATCCAAGCCAGGGCTCAGCGATTCTGATTGTTCAATGATTTCCTAATTCTTTTTCTCATCCTGGGCAAAGTGATGAGAGAAACCTATTCCAGAGGAATTTTTTTTATTGACTGTCACTGTGTTCTTCTGAAAGAAAATGCCGAGCACCTACTAAAATAACATCTTTTATGTGTTGCCAAATAAAAGAGCAGGTTTGTTCAGTAATACGTATGCAAAAGCATGAGGATTCTGTGATTATTTTTATAAAGCTTTTTAATAACTAAGAACATGTCTCAGAGCTTGTAAAAGCTGAATATTTCAAGAACTTATTCTTTTCATAAAGTGCTTAAAGAAATGCCGGTTATGCAAAACCTGAATGCAGATTCTTACAGCCCAGTTGCTCAAAGCTCTTAGTTCCATGTTCCAGTCCCTTCCAGAGCACGGAGTGCATTCCTCTGTACTCACTTATGTACTTGGAGATGGTTGTTACTGAGCTGAGACATAAAACACACCCAGGTGAGACAAGAGGCTGCCAAAACTGTGGGGGAAGGGCAGGATAAAAAGAAGGTGAGTCTGTTGACCCCCAGTTGCTTTTTGCTGCTTTCAGATTTAGAGATTTACTGAAGGTGATTTGGAGCTGATTTTACTGTGAACCTGCAGAACTGTGCTTGGAGGAACGGAAGCAATCAGAGGGTTTGTTTTATAGTACAGTGTTGGCCTCCCCTCTTCCATCCTCCCTCCTTCCCTCGATGGGTGGGAGAAACGTTCAGTTGTTTGGCACCTTGGAACCTGCTCAGTGGTGCCAAGGTCCTGCTGGGACAACCCTGTGGCTGTGTGAGAACGTAGGCAGTGCCCTCAAGCTCTGGAATCACAAAATCCCAGACTGGCTGGAGTTGGAAGGGACCTCAAAGCCCATCCCATCCCACCCCTGCCGTGGGCAGGGACACCTTCCACTGTCCCAGGTTGCTCCAAGCCCCGTCCAGCCTGGCCTTGGACACTGCCAGGGATCTAGGGGCAGCCACAGCTTCTCTGGGCACCCTGTGCCAGAGTAAACCTCGAAGAAAAGAACTCCTTCCAAATATCTAATCTAATTTTATCCTTTTTCAGTTTAAAGGCACATTCCCCCCTGGGGTCAGGGGCTTTGCTTGTGCAATGAGGGTTGGGAGGGGTTGGGAGATGCTCGCAGTGTTGGGGACACCAAGAAATCAATTGGGAATAAAAAGCTGATTCCCAAGGTGAGAGAGGCTGCTTGTGGTACCTGAAGATGCCTGTTTTTGCTAAAATGGGAACTGTCCTGCCCAGACTTGCCCTTTTGTCCACAGGTTTTAAATTCCAGGTAGTCTGGTCTTGTTTGTGCAGCTTTTCTTTGAGAGCTCAGAAAATGTGGTTTAAATGTTCTTGCAAATTAATAACCAGGACGTATATTTGGAAGTCTGAAACCACAGTAAAACCCCTGAGCAAAGATAATTGTCTGTATTGGAGCTTATGTTAAAGCATGTCCAGAGAGCTGGAGCAGGGCAGGAAACCAATATGTTAATTAATCTCTGCAGTGCCATTGGCCTTGTCTGCCTCCCTCTGCAGAGGAACATTCACAGTGGAAGGGTTGTCATGTCCACTCTGGCATTTTAAAAATTAATCAAGTGATAGTGCTGATTGCAAAAAGATCTTTATTTAAAACTTCCTATATTTAATTTTTAAGAAGTTTTTCTAACGACATATATTCTTCATTTAAGAAGAGAAGTTAATGCAAAAAAAGAAAAAAGGATTTTTTTTCCTTCCTTAGAGAAAGAGATTTCAGGTAGCTGAGAATCTCATTTCACAGGTGGAGATGCACATCAAATGGGAAGTGATTCTTTTCCTTAAAAAAATACTTTGTAGGAATAGAAACCCCAGAAGTAAAAGTCTGTGTGCAGTGGTTTGTGGTGACCAGTTGCCTTCTGTAGCTGAATGGCAGTGGTTGATGTTGGGGGTGCCATAGCCCTTCCACGCCGTCCTGGTGCGTTGGTGGTCTCAGGCTCCCTGGGCACAGGTGTGCCATGAACTTGGAATTTGAACACTGGGGAAACCAGAAAATTTGGTAGTTGGAAGTATTGTAAAGCTATCTCTGTGGCTGTAACCAATGTGGGTAATTTTTGAAAGCCATCCCAACCAGTAAAATGGGATTAGTGTTTCATTGTAGAGTGCGGATCCTGCTCGGAGCTCTGGTCCCACCACTCAGGGATTCCCAGCCTCCCTCATTTGGGCACCTGGATGGATCTGCCAGGGAAGCCATTCCATGAGATGGGCATGTGAGCTAAAGAGCTGCACAGCACAGTGAGCTTCTTTTGATTTTTGGACTTCTGCCGCCCACAGTTGCAGCTCTGAGACCCTCACACATCCACAGCCCCAGGCTGAAACCCACTGAGCTCGACCCAGAACCTGGCAGTAAATGCATCCTGAGCAGCCCGGGAGCACCCCCAGTGCAGAGAAATGCACTTTGCTGTGTGCTGGTATTTGAATGACATTTCATTCCAGTGACTTTTAGATACTCTCTTACTGTAATGAACTGTTACTCTCCTGATTTTCCTTGTGCAGTGCCTTCCCAAATAATTGAATTTGGGCTCTCCGATGATGAACTTCCATCAAAAATAGCAATTACAGCTTTCAACGGTGTCCAATCAATCACAGCAACCCTTTAGTTGTGCCAGGTTCTCACTCTGTGGCCAAGGATTAAACACAATCCATTTAGCATTTGTTTATTTATGAGGTGGGCTTGGAGCTGTCCTTGCCAGGCTTTTCCAGCTTCATGTTGTGTGATCCTGGAGTCAGACTTCAGAAATCTTGTTTTATGTAATACAGATGGACGTAATGTAATCAGGGAGGGGTTGACAAAGCTGATTTGAAACACGCAAAATTAAATCCTCATCAGGTCAGCACTGTCAGCCTGCAATTCCCATCTCTTCTTTCATTTTTCCTGGGGCTGGTGAGCTATCTCTGCTTTCCATATTGTGTGATTATTTTCTTCCTTCCCACTGTATTAGTTTTAATTTCATGGACACAGAGTTCACTCAGAAGATTGGGCTGAGAGGGGTATGTGCATTTTGGTGTTTTCCTCACGTCCCTAATTTAATTTCCTAGTTTTTGTGTGTGTTTGTGGTAGAAGTCTGAGGTCAGAAATGAAGATGTATCAGTGTTTGTCACATGATTCCAACTTCTTGCCCAAGTGTTTATAAACTTTGGGTCAAATTTCAGTTCTGGTTTAATAATTTTTCTTCCTTTCCTGGTGGCAATGGGCAACTCATGAGATGTGAAAAGTTGACTTAATTCTGCTGTCATATATTGTAGGGTGACACCCACAGCACTCTACATCTTGATTGACTTATTTTAAACCCTCTGAAGCAGAATGTTCAAGGTATTTCTCTGCTGATTCACTGCTGGATTACATTTCCAGACTGTGATTCAGAGTTATGGGATTAAAACTCTACTTGTTACATTGGGAAGGACAGGGATGCTCCACGCCGGCTAGGATGGGCTATTTCTGCCTTTTGTGCAAATTATTTGAGGAAAACAAACACGAGATTTTATCAGATAGTGTTTGAAGCTCGTTGGTTTCAGTCTAGATTGGTGTCAGCACAGGCCTTAATTGAACTGTAGCCGTTGGGGTAAAATTTATGTCTTGGAAAACATCACTTTCTGTGGAGCTCTAAATCCTCCTGAATTGTTGATTCTGTAGGGCAGAGCTGTGCTTTTCCATCGGGGGAGCAATCTCCAGGCACAACAGCAGTGTGATGGAAATAATAAATAAACCAATAAATCAGTTCTCGTCGGCTCTCACCTCTCAGAGGGAGGTCAGGAAGAAAAGTCACAGGTGGGGGAGCAGCCAGGAGAAGCTGCCGTGCCTGATGTCCCCACGGAGGAGAACAGCTCCCATCATTTGGCATTTAATCTAAGGAACACGTTGCCTGCCCAAGAGGGATGTGCCAGGCCGACAGTTAACTCTGCCAGGAGCCTGGCAGGGCTCTCGCACCGTCGGCACCCTGGGAGGGAATTTGTCACCACCCTCATGTCCTGCCCCTCACTGGGGTGCCACACGGCACCAAAGCCATGGCACTTGTGTCACTCCTCTGCTCTGGCACTGGGCTGTGCCACAGACCCTGAATGACAGGAACAGGCCCTCCTGGAGGGGTCCCACAATGCTTTCAGGGTTCTGTCCTCGTTTAACTTGGGGAGCTCTTTCCACAAACCCCCTTTTTGTGATTCTTGCTCTCTTTTGCAAGCAGAAATGTGAAAATACGTTGGATTTGTGGATGTGGGACTCCTTCAAAGCCATAGGGGAGGTTCTTGTCTGGTGAGAGGTGTATTTAAAATTTACGATTTTATAAACAAGCAGGAACTGTAGAGTTTGGGGACATCAAGCTGCATACTCATCTATTTAATATAAAGTTTACGTTTACTTGAGATGAAGTTTACTCGATACAAATCACCCTGCAGATCTCCTGTAGGCATTCCCTGCCCTGTGACACAACTGAGTGTGAGCAGGCAGGACCTGATGCTTGATAAGGCACACAGGGGGTTTTAATTCCTGATAGGGCACAGAAACAGCACAAACGATGGGAGCAGCTCATGGGGTTTGAGAAGGTGGAAAAGGACACGAGATGTTGTCTTGATACAGTTGTGCCATGTACAAATGTACAAGTTCTGACTAAATTAATCAACTTGACCTACCAGAGAACTTCAAAGGGTGGGTGTGAAAGTAGGCTGGGCCTTCTGTGAAATGTCCTGTAAACATTTGTTCCAGTACATTTGGTTCTCAATTTACAATGAAGAAGGGTTCATTCATCTGCAGAGGAATTGCTTAATGGCCTCTGTACACCAGAACTTTTATTAATATAACGGTGTCACATTTCATTGCAAGGGCAGAGCTGCTGAAAGGCTGAGGAAGTGGCATTTTAAATAAAATTATATTTCTATTCTAATGGCCAGGATTCAATTTTGTAGTGACTTCTCACTCATTTACATCTCCCCTGAAATACCCAAATGGAGCCGTTATGAAACAGCTCCTTTAGTTTGTTTGGCCTTTAATGTTTACAAGGTCCAAGTGTCAGTGTTTTGTGTAAGTGCTCCTGGGATTTGACGTATTTTCCCCTCCTGTGGAAAAGAATCCATGGCAGAAACAAGATAATTTGTCTTGTTACAGCTTGACATGTGTGGTGAATCAGACGTGTATGTTGTGCTATTTATTTGCTCTATAAATTAAAATAATGTCAAATATACATAATACACATGCATGTAAAAATGTGGGAATGTGATTATAGCCATAGATAGTATTCCAAGCTTGTCTTGGGGTGGGGCCAGGGTTTTCCCTGTGCCTGGCTGGCAGGAAAGCTCCTTCCCCAGCTGTTGCTCTGGGGTTTTACATGCCCAGAGGAAACCTTGTAAAAACGAGAGTGTGTTGAGAAGCTGCTTTTCTTCCTGCTCTCCCCCCTTTCTGGCCCTACTCCTCTCCCTGTTTCATTGCTGCAAGTTCACAAAGTTATTTTCTTTCATCCAGGCCACTGATGGGCAGGAAAAAGCCACCAGACTTAATCCATAAAGGACTAATATTACCTGCAGCATCTCCAGCCCTCCTTGCCCTCTGTCTCAGATGGCAGGGAATTAATAGTGGCTATTAAAGATTAATTAGGGTGCACAGATGGTTATCAAGTGCTGATAATTGTGTCAGAGAGAAAAATCTTCAGTATCATTTCCAATATTTCTGTGATGCTGTGACCAAGTTTGAGTTTCCCTCAACAGTAGAATATTCCAAGTCTGGCAAAAGCTCAAAGAATTGACTGTTTTAAAGGCTCAGTTTTGCATGCAGAGCTTTTCTAATTTGCAGTAAAAGTCCAGAACACCTTCACAGGAAGAATAATGGGACTGCATTTTGGGATCTCAGTGGGAAGGGTTTGGGAAGAGTTTATCGTGGAGTTTTACAGACATAGATTAAAGAAATAATGTGAGTGGGGAGATTGGAGTGTGGTGAGCAGAGCTGGGTGCTGTGACACCCGTGTTGATCCAGTGTGAGGGCACAGACCCTGAGCATGTGCCCGATTCCCTGGATTATTTTAAATTAGGACACGCTATCCTCTGCACTCCCTCTCACCACTGCGGCCAGCACATTCAGAGGAGAAATCTGGCAGGAATTGCCAGAAGCCTGAGGAGCTGTGCAGTGAATCCATTTGTACTCCCAAGTGCTGATGAAGATGTAAATGCAGTCCCATTATTTTCAAGTCTTTAAACCGAGGAAGCACTTTGGTAAGCTGATTGTTTTAACTGCTCTAGAAGGTGGGTCTTGATCACATCACCCTTCTTCCATTCCATCACCTCAGGGAATTAGATTGACGCTGCTGTGGGATAATTTGTTTAGAATCCTTTTATTCAGCTGCAATATGCTCAAACCCCAACGTCTAGAAATCCTCAGGATGAGCCTTTTTCAAAATCATGGCATTGATTTAAAAAGTTGAGGTGGGTTTTATTTTTGGTTTTGTTTTTTTTTGTTGGTTTTTTTTGTTTGTTTGTTTGTTTTGGTGGTGTTTTTTGTGTTTTTTGTGTGGTTTTTTTTGGTTTTTTCTTTTTTTGGTTTATCTCTTGTTTCTGAGTTGCACAACTTGGTTTCCTCTGCTTTAAATTAGGTGGGAAACCTCTCCTGGAGTGGAGCTGGGGCTGTGAGAGCCAGGCCAGGTCTCCTCCTCTCGATGTGCAAAGGAGGATTGAAGCAGCAAATTTTTAGTCTTTCAACCCCCAAATTTTTTTAAACATCTGTTGCAAAGGTGAGGGTCTCCTTTCTGAGCTGACATTGCACCTCTGTGTTCTAAATCACGGCATTTTCATGCAGATTTTTTTCAGCTCTCGGCACCTCTCCCTGGGTAGGTGCATTTTTTCCCTCCCGAGGACAGTGGGTGATGTTTGGGGTGGGAAGGATGCACAAACCCAGTGAGCAGCATTTCCCTGGAGCATTGTGACTTTCGGTTTTGAGGCTCACTTTCTTTGGGATGTGCTTTTTATTGGAGCAGAAATATGATCACAAAGCTGGGGATGAAATTGTACGGGCTGTAATTCCTAACCCAGCCGTGCCATTACTGCAGTGTTAATTACTTCATCCTTAACCCTCTTGGAGAGAACAAAGCAGAATTAAATGCTTTGGCCCAGTGTCAAGCAGCACGTTGGGGTTTCAGAACTTCAGATCTTGGATCTGAAGCAAAGGAGTTTCATTAACTGGCTTTCAGCAGGCGTGTTTCAGTCAAGTGGTGCATAAATCAGCAGGGTTAGAAACCAGCCCTTTCTGCCCCTGCCTTTGCCCTGCTGCTTATCAAAATGCTTCTCCTAAATAAATAAGTGGTGATCTATTAAGGGAATAAAAGCCTGCCCGAATATCATGTTTAATGAAAGTGGAATGGGTGATACCAGACTATGAACAGGCCTTTGGTACTTCAAGTCTGCGCCATAATCTCTGCAAAGGCACATTTATACAAAGTGAAAAAAACCCACATATCTCCAGAGTGCTGCCATGTGGAGGGGCTGAGGAGCTTTTATGAATTCCTTCTCAGTCTTCATTTTGAGGCTCTGATCTCTGTGCAGGCTTGGAATAGCCTTCACAGGGTATTTGGAAGATGGCTCCTTATCTGAAGTTTCACTTGGTCACATCAGGCTGCTTTGAGGTGCTCACTCTTCAGATAGGATCAGGAAGGGATGAGATGAGAGCTGATGGATCAGGCCTTGGGATGTGGAGTCAGACTAAGATTTGGAAACTGTTATCCCCGTTTCAGGCAAAACCTCCAGGAGGAGGAATCAAATGTGTGTATTTCTCCTTACAAATGTGTGTTTCTCTTGCTGTTTGCCTGGGCAATAGGAGCCATTTTTCTGAAGTGGACTGAAAAATCACTCCTCTGCATTTTTCTGTGTCGTGAGACTTGCAAATTGTGCAGTGATTAAACAAAATTATCCACTTATTGGTTAGGAAGTGCAGATTTCTCTCCACCAGATTCACTCTCTTGTCCTGCTTGTATAACGAGGAAGTGGGGGAAACTCAGGAGTCTGTGGGATTCCTGGCTGTGTAAAATCATTTTATGTTGTCACGTAACTGAGCACTGTAACAGACTGGGTGTGAAATTACCTAGGAATTGTCACTGAATATCCAACTTCTGTCCTCCTTCCCAGAATGATGAAGTCCTCTGTCCACGCAGAAGAAGATGACTTCGTTCCAGAGCTGCAGAGGAGCATCCATCCCAGGGAGAGGCCGGACTGGGAGGAGACGCTCAGCGCCATGGTAAAACACGCGGCTCGCATCTCCTCCCCCCTCTATTCTATCCTCCTCCGCTCCTCTATTCCATTTATACTCCCGAGTTTCAGCTTTTTTAATGGATTGCACAGTACTTTGAACAAGGCCAAAATGCTTCCCTTCCTCTGGCAGTTTGTCAAGGAGAGGGAAGGAGCTTTCACAACGCTTCTGCCCTATTAATACGTGCCCCAAAGCAGGTCTCGTAACCAATTAAAAGGTCCTTAATGTCACAACGATTTTCAGTCTGCATTAACCTCTTTTTCAGCAAGACTTGTGAGCATGAAGGGAACTTCTTGTAAAAACATGCTCTTTGAAGCATGCAGCATTGTGGAGGAATGAGATTTTAGCAAAATGCTGGCTAAGTCTACATAAATAAAACCTCAGCCTGAGAGCAAACCTGCCATCAGAGGGACCAGAGCTGCAGGAAAGCACACACAGAGGTGCTGTTCTCATCTCACAGAAGGCACTCAGGTGGGCAGTGGGCCACAGGCACCTGGATTACCTTAATAATATCCATGGGGGTTTTTGCAGCCACAGCTTCTCTGGGCACCCTGTGCCAGGGCCTCCCCACCCTCCCAGGGAACAATTCCTTCCCAGTATCCCATCTAACCCTGCCCTCAGCAGTGGGAAGCCATCACCCCTCGCCCTCTGCCTGTATAAAGTCTCTCACCCTCCTATTTACGAGCCCCCTGTAGGCACTGGGAGGGGCTCTGAGCTCTCCCTGGATCCTTCTCTTCTCCAGGTGAACACCCCCAGCTCTCCCAGCCTGTCAGTTTTTGCACTTTTCACTTTGTAATTTCTTTTCTTCCTCGTGTGAGGCTGTTTTTTGCCTTCTCTCCACCTTGGCCCCAGTTGGGAGCACTGTCTGTTCCCATCAGTGCTGCTCAGGCAGCAGCACCTGCTCCCAGCTCGGAGCTTCCCGCGCCCTGGAGTCTGGTGGGAGTCACTGTGTGACACCTCCCTGCTGTCTGTGACCTCCAGGGGTGTCTCAGAGCTGTCAGGCTGTCGTTCAGTGTCCTCACCTGTGACACAGGTTTCCTGGCATATCTCATTTGGTGTTTTTTTCTCCTGGTTGATTTGCAGTGAAGGGAATGCTCACCTGCTTGAGGCTGTTGTGCTCATGGAGACTGCTCAGTGTTTATTTTGTCCTGCATCATGTTCCTCTCACTGCCCAATTAATTCAGGTTTTAGAACGTGTCCTCTTGCACAGCTCTGTGCCAGCAATGCCACCCCTGACTGGTCCAGTGGAGAAGAGATCGAGAGGATGATAAACAGGGGAGTTCCCAGCTGGGATTGCTGCACAGTGGCTCGGTGTGCTGAAGGACAGTAAAGCTACTGAACCTGTATTTAGAGTGGCTGGATTTGTGCTCACAGTGTTGATCTGACCTCAGGGTCCTCTGAACACAGTGTAAAGAGGGGGGAGGAAAACCTCACTTGCTTGTGTTTACTGTATTGAGCGAATCAAATTTCCACTTTCAGCCTCTGCCTTACCTCCAGTCAGGGGCAGGATTTAGATGTAAATATTTGCAGGGCCTTGTTCAGCGCTGTCCCTGCTCTGTTCAACCAGCCTATCTTCAGTATTCTGCCTTTTTCCTGATCATTTTGAGCCTGAGATTTCTTCCCTCACTCTGTTCCTTCACTTTGCAATTTTAGCAGCCTCTGGGCCTTGTCCCAGAGACTGCTCCTTCCATGCCGTGTGGCTGTCTCAGAGTGCCACAGTACATCTCATTTTTGCTTAGTGGTCATTGAGGATGCAGTTTTGAGGTTTTGTTGCTGCTTGAAGCCCCAGCCCCAGGGAATGGAGGCTGCAGGGCTGGAGAAGTTGTTCTCTCCATTGGTTCCCCTGGCTGCTGCTGGAGCCCTGACAGGCACCAGGCTTTGTCACCTCACATGAATTTCACCTTCTGCCAGGTGAGCAGAGGCTGAGATGGGGGCACTGAAGGGAGCTGGGGGAGTCCTGGCACTTTTCTCCTGAACGTTGCCTTGGTACATGCTTTTATTGGGAAAAGTCAATTTATGCATTCACAGTTAGATGAACGAGTCGTCCCTACTCTTCCTCCCCGCTTTTACCCACAATATTTTTCAAAGTGCTTATTATTAATTTATGTAAGTGCTTTGTTTCCAGAGCTTTTTCTTAACAAGAAATAAACTGAAGGTCTTCCTAAATGTGTGGAGGTTGAATACCTCCTATACTGTAAATATAAGGTGACAGAAACTCCTATTTTTAATGTTTCTGTCATTGCCAGTTCATTCTGGGCACCTGAGTAGCTTAAGTCCTTTGTTTGATGCAACTTCTGTCTTCTTTAGTTTATTTTTTATACTTCCACCTGCTTTTTAACACTGCTTGTTTTGTGTTTGTGGTTTAGCAGGAGGACAAGTGATTTTGTGTTGGAGACCTGGTTTGTTTGGGGGAAATCCCAGAATTGTGGAATGGTTTGGGTTGGAAGAGACTTTAAAGCTCATCCAGTCCCACCCCCTGCCATGGGCAGGGACACTTTCCACTATCCCAGGTTGCTCCAAGCCCCGTCCAGCCTGGCCTTGGACACTTCCAGGGACGGGACGTCTCCTTTCCGTGTTTCTGGTGCAGTTCTGTGTTTCAGGGGAGGTCCAGGCTGAAGGGGAGGCAGCCCTGGCTGGACAGGGTTCCCAGGAGCTGGGTAGGAGGCAGCTGCCTGTGTGCTCCTCAAGCACTGCTATATTTTGTATTCCCCCCCCGGCTCATGCTCTGTATTTTTAGAATTTGGGTGTATTAGACACGTTTTTTTCTGGCTGTCTCAGCCCCCAATTCCCACTGTGCTGCACCTGCTGGGTAACCTTCACACATCCCAGGATTTCTGCCTCTGCTCCACTTCAGAAAATGCAGTTGATGATATTGACTTTCTTCATAGAACACTTCTGAGTTCTGGGGCTGAAAAGCCCTGTGTGAGCCAAGGAAAATTGCAGTTTATGGATTTTCTAACATTTCTCCAAGACAGTAATGTTATTTTAAAGGAAAGGGTTATCTTTGCCTTGTCAGGCCCTGCTGAGTGCTCTATTTCTAAATTAGAAGAAATGAAGTTGTGAAAGAGCCTTTATATAATATTTCTCACACGAGCCTACAAAACAGCTGTCCCCAGCCTGCATTAACTTTAGCATAAATTGATATTTGTGCTTAATATTACATTTACCACATGTTACTGACCTCCTGAGTTCCTCCCATCACTTCTCCGTGAGTTCAGGAAGTTGCAGTGTTTAAAAGCACTGAGCCAGCAGCTCTCCCCCCATCAGGCTGCTGTGCTTACAGACCCTCTGTTCCTGCTGCCTTGGTGTTCCACTTGGCTAAATTTTGTGGGGAAGCAGGATTAAACTGCTGAGATAAATACAAAAATCTTCATTTATGCACCCATTGCAACTGTGCTGACACAGAAAGGTGCCACGTGAAGCTGTGTTCACCTGGCACTGGAGATCAGGGGAATGCACTCCAAGAAGGACCTGGAGCTGCTCCCAGGGCTGGAGCCCCTCTGCTCTGGAGCCAGGCTGGGAGAGCTGGGGGTGCTCACCTGGAGAAGAGAAGGCTCCAGGGAGAGCTCAGAGCCCCTTGCAGGGCCTAAAGGGGCTCCAGGAGAGCTGGAGAGGGACTGGGGACAAGGGCTGGAGGGACAGGACACAGGGAATGGCTTCCCACTGCCAGAGGGCAGGGATGGGTGGGATATTGGGAAGGAATTGTTCCCTGGGAGGGTGGGGAGGCCCTGGCACAGGATGCCCAGAGCAGCTGTGGCTGTCCCTGGATCCCTGGCAGTGCCCAAGGCCAGGCTGGATGGGGCTTGGAGCAGCCTGGGACAGGGGAAGGTGTCCCTGCCCATGGCAGGGGTGGCACTGGATGAGCTTTAAGGTCCCTTCCAACTCAAGCCTTTCTGTGATTCTCTGTGTGCTTCTGAAAAGATCACTTTTCCTGCACTTTTCCAATTCTTTCAGCTTTGGAAGCCTTCACAGTATGAGTCTCTAAGCCCCTGGAAGGTTTATTTCACCCCCGGGGCACCTCTGGCTGGGATCTCATGGGATCTGGGGTTCTGTTGTCTGTAACAGGGTCATGAGGTGACAGCTGGAGTCAGCTGCTACTGGTGTAGAACCAGTTTGCCTGGAAAAGGGGAACCTCTAAATTACAGATGGGAAACTCTCCTGAATCTGTGAATTTGACAAGTGCACAAGAAGGCAGCAGCTGCAGCTGGTACCCATCACCGTTTTAGGCTTATTCTGATGGAATTTTCTTAGGAGAAATGCAAGCCTATAAATCTTTAGAAAGGCACAGGGGTTAGAGCCTGTCCTATGAAGTCCCTGCAATGATCTTAGTTCTTGAGTCAGAGGGATTCTGAGATCTGTAGTGTTTTCAGCATCTGGCACCAGGTAGGGAAGGTACCGGGGCTTGTGAAGGTGATAAAGGCTTTTTAATGAGACCTCAATATATCACTGTTAAATCTGGGACAGGAGTGAGGAGAAAACTATTTTTAAATGCAATTATGAATGTGTGCAGAGATTAGTGCATTGTAAGGGTCTAAAGAGAGATTTTTATGTCCTTAGTGTTTGTTTCTCATTCTTTGTACGGCACTCGGCCAATTCTGCCCCAGGTCTTGAGTGGGGCTTTGCAAGAATAGATGCCAAAAATAGAATACAAGGGGCTTCTTTTTTAATTAGTGTTGCTTCATTGGTTGGTTTTTAATTCACAAAACATCAGGCCTGTTTCTGATGCAGGCTAACATGAATACTTCCAGCAGTTGAGGCAAAATCTGAATAAAAAGGGAACGTGGTGAATCCATTTGCTTGGCCCTGTCAGCTGTAGTGATTTCCAAGTAGTGTTCTACTGAAATGATCCAATTTTAGCTTCTGAGATATGTAGATATAGTACCCTTAAACATGTTACAGTTGATATTTTGGATGTTTTTCCCTGTGTCTCTTCGTGCTTTGTACGGGTGTGAACCAGCACCGGAATTTACAGCTGAGGCTGTGCCTGGGAGCTCGGAAGTCACCGTCAGAGTTTTGTCAGACTGATCCTGTTCTCAGATGGGTTCCACAGCATGGGAAAATTTCTTGGGGAAAAAAGTGCTTTTGAACTCTGACTTCCCAGCTGCAAGTTCTTTTTAAAAGTCTCCAATTTTAAGCTCTCAGGTGCAAAGGGAAGTTTCGGGAGATACGAAGCTGCAGTTGTGGTTTTTTTCTGCTGTTTTTTGAAGGGCTTGGACAATTCAGTAGAAATGGACTTTAGAATCATGGAATCTCCTGAGCTGGAGGGAACCCACAAGTCACTGAGTCCAACTCCTGGCCCTGCACAGGAGGGCCAAGGATCCCAGCAGTCCCACCCTGTGCTGAGAGCATTGTCCAACTTCCCCATGAGCCCTGGCAGGCTCAGAGCCTGGCCTAGGTGGTTCTCCACTAAATGCTCCAGCATTTGGCTTCTGGCTCTGAGGGGTCACTGCCTTTCTTAGGTGCTATGGAAAACGTTACCTGGGAGTTTGGAGGTTGGTTTTGTGCTGTGAAGGTCCTCAGGCTCTTGACTTGCCTGGATTAGTGAGTTAATCTTGCAGGAACTTGTTAATCTTGCAGGAGCTGCAGCGTGTCCAGCACTGGGCAGCATTTCTGTGTGAACTGCTGCAGCTCAGGCTGGGGAATAACGGAGGTAGGGATGGGATAGAAATCCAGGAAGTGTGGGCAACACAGGCACTGATCTGACACGAATGTTTTGGGACAGGCCAGCACACCAGGCAGGCATCAGGTGCAAGAATACTTTGGTTAAAGCAGTTCTGGTCTGGCACTGCACCAGTAACCTGTATTTCCTTTTCAATCCACGGAACTTGCTTTTCCTTGCTATTGCTGCATGAATCGAGCATTTTTTCCCCTCGTTAAGCTTTTGGCAAGGGCTTCTGTTGCTGTGTGAGGTTCTTTCTCTGCCTCTTGGTTAGAGGGGCCTTTTCATTTCCCAGGCTGACTCCCAGCACGGAGCTTGTCCCCAAGAATCTTTGGAAATTGGGGCAATCACTTAATTGGCACACTGGCTTCCATTTGGGTTTGCCAATTAAATAAATTCCATTAGTCCAGAATGGATACTGTATTTTTGGCAGGAAGCATTAATTCATAGCAGTCATTTAGTTTTCACAGGCAAGAGCAGCAATGGTTTCTGGTTACATTTACAGCCCTTACAGTGGGTGCACTCTGGCACTGCAGTGTTGAGCCAGGAGATCCAAATTACATTTTGTCAATTTCTGTTTGAAAGTCTGTTTCTATGCAACACAATGAAGGAATGGTTTAGGATTTGCTAAGGCTGGATCAGTGCAGTTTGTTGTGCACCATGATCACCAATTTTAATGCACCCTGTCTGGCATTTCTTTCCTGATTCTGGCTCAGCCAGGCTGCTCTTGCTGGTGGTGCTGTTCCCGTGGTGCTGGGGATGCTGTTGTAGCTACTCCAGGTTATTCCCTCCCCTGAGCTCTGGAGTCAGGATTACACTGTCATGACCCTCCACCTCTTTCCCTCCCACCCCGTTCCAAAGCTGATCTCTTTCTAAGCCTGTTTTGTTGTCAGATTACAGGAAATGCCACAGTTGTTTGAAATGTACTTATTTGGGAGATAAAACTTATAATTTGTTTAGTGTCAATCACTTTTCCCTAGTCACAGCTGCTTAAAAATAAGGTGGAACATCTAGGAAGGGGAAGAAGTCTCTTATTTATAAGTGGTTCATTTTAACTGGCTTTTTTTTTTTTTAAATCAGTGTCTATGTCTTCTTAGTTACCATAATGCAGGGAAAAGATGGAACAGGTTTTGAAGGGTTATCAATAGTTTGTTCATCCATCCCCATTCCATTTCCCACCCCAATTTAAGCCCAAGAGAAAAACAAATCATGTCAGAGTTTGTCTTTCTGAAGGTTGTAGGCATTAATTTTTTTTTTTTGCCATGATTCAGCCTTCTTAATTATAAGGTGATGAATTATTCCCTGAAGATGTTGGTAATCTTTAGCCTGACTATTTTATTTAGAGCATTCCCTACATTTCTGCCCTGCTGCACAGTATTGGTCAGTGCTGTGTTGGTGTAAGGCTGCACGGTGTTTCTTGGGATATGATCAAATACTGTGGTTGCCAGGGCACAGATTATTCATGGAATCGTGGAATGGTTTGGGTTGGAAGGAACCTTAGACCACATCCTGTCCCAGCAGGCAGGGACACCTTCCAGTGTCCCAGGGTGCTCCAAGCCCCGTCCAGCCTGGCCTTGGACACTGCCAGGGAGGAAGAGTTGGGAAGTGAATCACTGAATGAATCTCATTCAGGAGTAACCCCCCAAAGGAAGTTCAGCTTTGCTCTTTTGATCTGGATTGTTTCAGGGACTTGTACTGTACCCCTGAACCAGCTGCAGCTGCAATGAGAGCAGGGAGGAGAGAGCAGCCTGGGGCTGGAGGACTGGGGTGGGAGTTTAAAATATGGGCTTTACCTCTTCAAACCAGGCCATCACAAACCCTGCCCTCAGGCCAGCAGTGCTCCTGGTGAGCCTCGTGTTTCACTAAGTGCTAAAGAAATTTTAGGGTCTACTTGTTCTTGATTTGCTCTGTGACTTGTACTGCAACCAAATATTCGCAGCCTGCAAGCACCTGAAGCTGCTCTGTGGTGTGGGTGCAGAATTCAGAGTTTAACCGTTGGTTCTTGCTGGGGCACAGCATTTCCCTGGGTTTGTGTGTGCTGCCCTGGCTGCTCCTGGGCTGCTGTGCACGGATCACCTGGTGTGGCACAGCTGCACTCCCATGCAGCAGTGGCTTCTTAATTCGTTTAGGGTTAATTTCTCAGTGTGTGTGTTTTTATGTGTTTCTATGTGTCTCAGTCTCTGGGTGGTTTTTTTTTTTTTTTCTCCATAAATAATGACCTTTAGGGAAAAAAGAATTCCTACTTCTTAGCTAATAACTTTATGAATGCAACAAAACATCCTCGGTGGATGAAGGTTCTCACCATCGGCTTCTGCAGAGTTCATGTTCTTGGGGATGTGAGGAAGAGGTCATTGTAGAATTCCAGAATGGATTTGGTTGGGATGGACCTTAGAGATCATCCAGTGCCACCCCCTCCCCTGAGCAAGGATACCTTCCACTGCCCCAGGCTGCTCCAAGCCCCGTCCAGCCTGGCCTTGGGCACTNGACACTGCCAGGGATCCAGGGGCAGCCACAGCTGCTCTGGGCATCCTGTGCCAGGCTCTCCCCACCCTCACAGAGAACAATTCCTTCCCAATATCCCATCTATCCCTGCCCTCTGTCCATGGGGAGCCATTCCCTGTGTCCTGTCCCTCCATCCCTTGTCCCCAGTCCCTCTCCAGCTCTCCTGGAGCCCCTTCAGGCCCTGGAAGGGGCTCTGAGCTCTTCCCTGGAGCCTTCTCTTATCTGGGTGAACGCCCCCAGCTCTCCCAGGCTGGCTCCAGAGCAGAGGGGCTCCAGCCCTGGAGCATCTCCGTGGTCATTATTCACCTTCCCAGCTCTTGCAGCATCAAGTGTCCTGTTCTGACCTCACCTGAGTGACACCAGGTCATTGCTGGAGAGCAGTGTCACCTCACATTTCCAGCACGTGTCGCCTTTCCTGGTGGGAAGGCAGGAGTGAGGACTCCTGCCCAGTTTGTGGAGCCTGATGTGTGATCCCAGGCTGAGCTTTCCCCTCACCCTTGGATAGAGTTAATGAAGTGCCTCTTTGTTGTGCTGGTCAGAAGTCCATGGACAGTGTGCGGTGTAAATTGCATGCTCCAGGCAGACACATTCCTCACATCGCTGTGTTGTTCCAGGGCTTTGGGCAGGGAGTGCAGGGGATCCCAGTTTTGTGCTCATGCCATTGGAAACAGCTCTTTTCTATAAACAAAAGCTGAGCCCAGGTTGGCTTAACACACAGAAATATAAACTCCTGTTAATTGTACTGACTCAGATGCTGGGGTTGGGTCAGGCTGTGTTTGTTCCACCTTCCCCATCTTGCTGCTGCTGCACTGGGACAACTCCTGAGTTGCTAATCCGATTTATACCTATAACATAACATCACTTTGTTATTTTCATAATCACTGGCTGTGGCCAGGGGACTTACCAGAGTGGGATTTGCTTGTTTGAGCCTGAATCCATCTCTGTTGGGTTTTGTGTGATGAGAAGTTGCTTTCTACCATGAGAACCCAAAGCTCCAAATTGTCCTTTTATATCCAAGCCATGGTTAGGATCCCCTCCTCCCTCTGTGCACCAAGCAGTAGCTGGGATCTTTGGGGTCTTTTTTTTTTTTACCAACAAGAAACTGGAATCAAAAGTATTGTTCTCGTTGGATGTTCTGTTTTCTGTGGCTTTTCTCTATAATTTGTTTTGTAGGCCGTACAGAAGCAGGACTCTAACCCTGGCTGCCTTTCCCACGCATATTGGATGTGGGATTTTTGTTCTTAAAGCAAGTACATTCCTGAGGCCCTGTGCCATTGTGTGAGGCTGCGTGCTGTACCCTGCAGCTCCTGGGCTTTGGGAATGGTAATCAGGCCTCACTGTGGGAATGTGGGATCCCAGCTCAGGGCTGTGGGGAGTTACCATGCTGATGCTGCCCTCAGTAGCTGACCATTCACGTGTGCTAGGTTGCATCCGTTTTAGCCCTAAAACTGTGGATTCTGTGAAGGAAAACACAAGTGTGGGACTGTTTGGCTGGGAATGACCAGCACCCCTTGGGTGCACTGGGTTCACGTGCAGAGAATCAGCGAAAATCCCAAATCCGTGTGTCTCTCTGAGGCTGGCAGGGGAAATGTTGCCATGGCACAGACCCGAGCTGCTGTGCAGGGGTGAGCTTTGGTCACGGTGACAGGGGCAGTGCCAAAGGAGGTGCCCAGGGCTGCCAAGCTGCTTGTTCCACATCTTGGGCTCCACTTCAGCTGTTCCACAGGGGAGCTGGAGAAGGTTTTACCCACATATCTGTGAGCTGCAGATCTTTATTTGAAACCACAGTAGACAAACAGTTAAGAGTTCTTTGCTCATTCCAGGCTGATCCTTTAAACTGTGGTAAATGGGTGCCCCGGACTAACTCCTGTGTGATGCTAAGTCTCAGGAATGAAAGGTTTCCCTGAATTTGCCAGCTCAAGGCAGTGCTTTAAAGT